>PNEQ01062752.1:0-36753 GCA_003012365.1 Medauroidea extradentata | reverse complement strand
GTCTGTGACATTCCACAGGTTAAAACGATACCAGACACGATACCTCTGTGATAATATTAGTTATAGTCATATTTTATAGTGTTTTTATACTGGCCTATCATAGGATCCCACAGACCCCTCACAATCAATACTGAAGTTAAAATGGATGGCAATATGTTACATATGACAATAAAGGCCCCTTCATTACAATCAATCATCACAATTAACCTAAACCACATTAATTTATATATATAAAAGTATCAATAAAATAGGACCGTCACAAAATAAAGAGTACATTTAAAGAAACATATTTTAAAAGGCAATATTTATCATTTATGACACGCACTGAGTATAGGCCATACTAAACGATTACAGTGCGGCAGACGGACTAGTGGGAGGGTGTGCTAGGCACACGCCAATTTGCCTATGTTTTCAAATTTAAATGTTCTGTAAAGAATTTTTACATGTGTCGTAATATGTTTCTTTACTCTAAAAATGTGTTGTTAAGTGTGATTGATGTAAATTTATTACTTTAAGGAATAAATAAATTCAAACACGTAAGTTATAATCTTGTCAACAAACTTCGGAACGTTTTCAAAATGACAGTTAATGCAAATGCTGCAGTAATAAACGTAAATGCTGCAATTTGAAAATGTTTTTCCCGTGTTAAATATATTCAAAAATGTTTCCTAGTGCATTTTTTCTTGAAAGTTGTATTACAGACTATTCTGAGGTGTAAATTTAGTTGTAAAATAGACTGTAAAGACAGGAAAGACAGCACTTGAGGTAAGTTGAACAGCTATGGGCCTAATTGTGGAATTTTTTTTGTAGCGCATTCCTTCACTATGATTTTCAGTTATAAAAATAAACGTTAATCGCTCAACTGAAGTAGCATATAGAGTTAATTTTTCGACTGAACCGAGCCCTTTGCAATGGGGAACAGAGCCTTTGTGTTTCACTCTCAACATCTGGCAGTAAGGAGAAGTCAGCCATTATCGGAAGGGAACGGTTACTTAAACTTCAAGGTTGAGCAGCCGAGCCACACTGCTGCATCCAACTCCGACAATAACGCCACATAGTACACTGCAAAACTTTTGAAAACTTTTATTATAACTGGCTGGTCAACAGGTTTTAAGCTCTTATCTCTTTTAGCATGTTGAATTGTACTGCAATCAAATGTAATTGTTTCAAATAATTAAATACTTTGTAAGAGTAAATTATTTTGGAATTGATTGTTAAAAACGATGTCGGTAAATATTACTATGTTGTGTATACTAATTTTTAAAAAAAATTTTCCTGTTGTAAATGTATATTCGTATTTTATTTCTTTCTAAGTAAATGACATAGGGCACCCCCTATTGCGTGTTACCCGGGACGGACCACCCAGCTACCTCCCTCTCCTTTGATATGCCATTGACATTTGAAGTAAACACACATATTTAATCATATATTTTATTTCTACTTTCAGGATGAACATTGCTTATGTTTGTCTGGATTTAAATGTTTGTCTAAATCGTGAAACTTATTTTCTGTTAGGAGGTAGAAGACATAGTCTTGTCTTTGTTTGTTGTGGAATAGCATTGGAATAATTTTTTTTTTCTTATTGATGCAGATAATTTCCAGTGTCTTAATTTTCTTAATTTGAGTGAATTTTTACAGTCCACAAGCAATCGTAATGTACTTATGAAATGATAAAGCATGGTTACATTGGTATAAAGAAATTTAACTGAATACACTCCACAAAGGTACACATCTGAGGTATTTCAGGTTCTACTAGCTTCTGACATTCCAACACATCACCAAATACTCGTGTCCTTTTCCCGAAATCAAAGTAGTCAAGTTTACACACATTGATTTTCTCAGAAGTGTCAATATTTTGAAACAAAACCAAAACAGTATTATGTGTCCCTCCAATATCAGAAGCTGGTCAAAATTGTCCATAGATGCCAGCAGGGGATTGTTTGTTGTAATCACTGGCAACAACACTAATGACCATTCCCTAACTAAACTATTCTAGATGCCATTAAATGATCTTGTCTGTGCAAACCTGTAGCTAATACAAAGCCCATGATGATTCAGACGTGTAATTAGTGTCTTGGATCTGCAAGTTTCGTGAATTGCTTGTAAAGGACTTTTTCCCCCATGATTTAAGTAGTAGATTATCTGAAATATAACTTTTACTTACTTTGTACTTCCGAAGACATATCATATTTATGCATTAGAACAGACATTAACTATTCCATTCTCTAGGATAACTTATAGTGACTGAGTGTATTATTATTGAGTTGTATATTTATTCTAATAGTAGACAACATCAAAAAGATACAGTACACTACTAATAAAAAAATATTCAATTTTATTTGAAAGAGAGAACTGATGACTGTAGCAAAAGATATTCATATTTGGTGCCATTCCCTACATGAAAAGTTAAGTGAATTTTAGACAATAAATTCTCCCAACATGACACAAAAACACATTCTATGCTTCCAACAAACATTAATACATACATTTTACTCGGCTTCGTTCAGTCGGCATGAGCAAGGACGCTTTACTCATACCTCTGGTTAGACTTAGAGTTCCCAGTCTGTACGGTAATTTCCCCATGTTAAAATTTACGGAAATTGCAACAGCGATAGAGGCATGAAAATAATAAAATTAAAGTTCAAAATTTAACAGTTTTCCACTAGTTATAGCAAGCCAAAATTTATATTTTTTTTATGAAAAGTCAGCATGATAGGTTTGTGAGCTATGTCTTATGTGGTTCCCACGCTGTCTTGAAGCTCACTAAAACAACTAATTAGTTAGAAAAGTTGATGCCTCTTCTGAAAACGGCAATATTTTAATAAAATTTAACACAACCTAAACTCACTCCCAAGAGTTCCTATCTTTAGGATGGCGGCAGTAACAGGCGTCATCTTAATTGCCTGCCGCAAACGTCTTATCAGTATGGGAGTCCAGCCAAGAAGAAAGATAAAAAGGATGCCGACAAAAGCGTTGGTTCAAACAAACGCCTCAGAGAAAGAAAAAAAAACACCTATTACTTAGAGAAATAAATTCAGCAGAGTAAGTTACTGATTACCATTCCTTAACATAGATATCCTGCTGAAATACCTCAGTAAGCAGTACTCTTTACAAATACAGATAAGAGAAAAAAAATTACTAACCTAAATTAAAATAACAGGTTTACATGTTAATAAGGGGCTTTAAAATTGAATAAAAATGATAAATTAGTGTCTTTCATCACATATAATTACTATGAGCAAAAATATATTAACTCAGTTAGTTTTACTTTTAAAGTTCCAGGTAAATATTGAAAGACACTTGACAACAGATAACTGTAATTCCATTACAAACTTTCTTTCAGTTTCATCAAACACG
This sequence comes from Medauroidea extradentata, assembly GCA_003012365.1. Lineage (NCBI taxonomy): Eukaryota > Metazoa > Arthropoda > Insecta > Phasmatodea > Phasmatidae > Medauroidea > Medauroidea extradentata. Next base: position 33,396 of record PNEQ01062752.1, on the reverse strand, counting down.
CTTTTAAATCTTGTTCATTACAGAATTTATTATCAAGCTCAAACTCATATTCTATGAACATTTTTCATAGCTTCCCTGCTGTTGACTTTGAATGCTCAATGTGTCTAACATCACCGCCATTGCATGTCGCATTACAAATCATTTACAGAAGATAACTGAACAATATAAATTAATATTATAGTAATAATTGGTGCACTTGTGCCAATTATTTAAAAACACACTTTTTTTTTTTTTTTACACAAATCCAACAATTGAAGAGAAAGTATTTACTTTAGGCCAATTGATGTTACAAGCTGAATTGTTCAGAATTTCATATGGAATACATTTGCTACTAAATATTTTCTCTCCAGTTGACTGTTTTAGAGATAGTCTATTTTCTGTATAAGAGACCACATTTGATATATTGTACACAGATTTGAAAACAATTTTCTTTCTTCTTTTAAAGCCATTCAGCCAACATGGCTGGCCTTAACAGTCATTTTTCCCACATCACTTGCAAACTGTTCAATTTTAACTCGGGTAAGTGGTTCCCTTACAGGAATTATTTTTGTTGGTCTTGTTTACACTATGTCAATACACTTCCATTCAGCTCTGGTTTTTTCTTGCATCATGTTCTTTTTCCGGTCTTTCCTGTTGTATTCCCTGCATTAAAATCTGCCAATCACTAACCCAATTTACTCTCTCGTGCTGAAGGCCTTAATAATTAAGCACCCATATACTTAGCCCTACGGCTAAGCTCACACAAATAGGGCAAGACTTGAGCAAAACTCCTACCTATTCCTAAAGATGTAGGCTGCAAGGTTTGTCAACAACATTCTTGAACAAAGAAACTCGGGTAAATTTACTGATCACAAATATATTCAGGTACTTTTCAAATTTACAAGCCTTTATAATGCAATACAAACATCCAATAGGTTCTTCGCGCACTGTGTGCACAGTTCTAATTTAAATACACTCAAATCGTCGATCACCCCCCCCCCCCACAAACAACAATAAAAGGCCCAAGGATTACTTTTAGTACAATTTTACACATGGATTTCTCCGCCACAACACGTTAACGCCTCATAACATTCATCCGCATACAGTCTCCAGCAATTCCGGGGAAACCAGAAGGTTAGTAGACAATCCCCTTTTCCCGAGGGCGACATTAAATTTCCGTAAACTCGTCAGCCTGTACACGTCACCTTTGCTGTAACTCGGTGCTCTCAGTCTCGCTTAAGGCCCCGCTAGATATTTAAGGAAGCTAGTTGATTGCCATAAGCCCAAGTTCAGTGGACCCCATCGGCGATGAATGCAACGGGATGGAAACAGTCAGGGGAGACTCACCCATACCTTGATGTTCTACTGCCAGCTTAGATGGACTCACCACACAGGCAGCAATGTCCCTTGGCAATGCTCATGCCCACTTTACCAAGTGGCACAGAGAACTCAGATGAAGCCTTGGGTATCATCCGGCGGCAGTCATTAATACGCCATTTCACACAGTGAGGAGGGCTTCCTTGCTTAAACCACCTCTCGTCCATACCTGACCGAAGAGTGAGCTCCACTTCTCGAGCGGCCACCAGCTCAGCTCGCCGACCGCGCGCCCCTACCACCAGTTGATGGAACCAGACCACCCCCTCCCCTCCCGGGATTACCCCTCCATGGCCAGTTGAGTGGGAGGTCCGAAGAGGAAAGGGATTGTGCCGGCGCCATCACCTGGGGCCTCCACTGCTGTTCACCCAAACCGAGGTCCTCGAGACCTTGGAAATGCAAGGAGATACCCTCTGAATGCCCATAACACCACCTGGACTCAGGACTCTCACTAATTACTTCTAATAGAAAGCTCCTTAAGAGCATCCACCTCCTTCAGGACAACCCCCTAATTAAGTGTGATCGCTCAAAAATTCTATCTTTGTTTTCCAGGAAAGTTGACAAAGTTTTCTGTAAAATTCCAAATTTTTATTGACTAATGATTACTTGTTTAGTCCTTTTAATATAGCAATTTTGCAGACAATGTTAAGCTCTTGTAAGTTGCACACATGATTACAAATTGTTCATTAGATAAGACAACAACAATAAATCATTAAGCTGGACTTACACTATGGTCTAAGGATGTAAGCAGACTAACGTGGCTAAAACAAGGTCAGTCTGCTAAAAGAGTAAGCAAACAATAACGGGGTTAGGATGACTACCAGAAAGTTGGCTGCTGTACAGAAGTGTCTCCCACGCTGCATGCCGTGTCCATGTCTTTTGTGCTGCCTGCTGTGCACTGTTGCTGAGTCTCATGCCTAGAATTGTGCATACCTATGTACTGTATGATGCACATCCGACTTTGGCTGTGCTGATTGGAAAATAGTATGCTCAGTACATAAGTGTTTGAGGTATGTTACATCTGTGGGCATATATTACACTTCAATTTATTCATATACAATTCTTATAGTTTTACATTGATATCGTAGAAAATTCAAATGTCCAGTGGAAAAGTTAGAACTGTCCGTGATTTCAAAGTAAAAAATGTTTGAACTAGCTTAGTTTCACAGAATTTCTCTGATGAATGGTGCTGGTTTTTAGGGACCTGAATGCTGTAGCCGACACACTGCCACGTTTCACAGCAGTGGAGTGGACAAGATATACTTGTATGATTACTTGCTGTACCATTTGAAGGTGTTTACAAGTGGTGGTCACCGGGGCAACCAGCCAGCACCTACTCCGGTACCAGAGGAGGAGGTGAGTCTGACAAGGAGGGATGTATAACTGTCATGTTCACTATCATGTTTGTAAAAAAATTTCTTGTGTCTTGTGTATTCCTTGATCCTTTTTTTTTTTTTACGAAAAATGTTTAGGCAGTGTTGCAAAAAATTCATCATGGGTACAAATAGGCCTACTTAGAAATGTTGTTCAAGGTACAAATTGTTGTAATGGAGGTATTTTAAATTACTTTGCCATTGCCACTGAAAAACTTCAGTCAGTTATGTTGTGATCAAACACTAAAGGTCAGGTGAGGTAGTGAGGCAGTTAATTTATTTTTACAATCCATACCTAATGTCACAGTGTTGGTGCTGGCATCAGCAAAACGTAAAAGAACAAAGAGTGATGGCTTTTTGTCTTAGAGAGACAGATTCAGCTATCTAGATAGTGTTAATACTGGTTTGGAGCATTCACATTTGGTTTACCATATACAGTAAACTCCCGATTATCCGTGCACCAATTAACCAGTTTTTGGATTATCAGTGCGGCTTTCTATACGTTGAACACTGTAAAAATAAAAAATTTTGGAACGTAAGAATGTCAACTCTTGTGCGCAAGAATGGATTAATGAACTTTTGACGTAATTTTTCCTTGTTTTTTACTGTGCACCCCAGATGTACTTTTATTTATTTTGGTGATAAGGTTGTGAAATACGTTATTCATAGGTAAAACCATTACTCATTATGGTATTTAAGTTAATTAAATATGAATTCAATTTATTTTTTACATTTTTGTGTTAACAGATGTGCTATTTTCGAGTTATTCGTGTTTCCCGATTATCAGTGCGTGGCGCAACACCAGTTAACACGGATAATCGGGAGTTTACTGTACTGTGTAGCTGAGCTTTAGCATTGTGTTTGCAAAGCTTTAGCATTGTGTTTGCTGAGCATTGTGTTGCCAATATTTTGTTTAGCCTTTTTTTCGTTTTATAAATGTCACAAAGAAAATTGGATAGATGCTGTTTGAAGGATCTATTGTGTGATACAATGACTTGTAGTGTAGATCAAGCTATGCTGTTGGCAATAATATTGTTTTGATTCTCTTAGAGCTTATCTCCTTACATGCCTGAACATTTGTCGTGTAAACTAATTTTTTGTCACACACTGTGGAACCATGGAGACTAAAAATCAATCCAGTCATACACTCCCATTGCAGAGTTCTTTCAAAGATTATAACAATTTATAACCAGACATGTAGCTAGAGTAGAGAAGGTGTAACATAATTTTGGATTGGTAGTGTCTGTGAAGATAAGCAGCAGGTAAGTTGTATCCAAAATCTGTATGAAAGCTTCATTAGATCTGAAATAAAGTAGTAGTTTTTACCTGTACTTGTTTTGTCTGTGAATTAACTTGAGAATTTTTCTCAGATTTTTTTTCTTCAGTAGTTGTTTTGTGTGTTTGATTGCCCCGAATAGAATGTCTTAACATTTTATGTGGGTTTTAACATTAAAATATAATTTATTCTTTAGGTTTGGAGACAGTTTTTGAGGGAGCAAGGACTGGGGGATGCTGATATATCTGCAGAACAGTTTTACGAACTTTGGAAAAGCAAAATATCATCTCCTGATGCTTTCAATGAGAAACTGCGCCGTGAACATTTGGGCAGTGCTGAAGGCATGGCTCCAAGTGGCTCTGGGTTTGCCAACATGCCTGAAGTTCTTCATGATTTGTTGAGTTCTGTGCAAGAGAATGCTTCTGACAACATGGTGTAGCAGGAGTACCAGTAAGTGCCATTCCTCTGCTGCTGGAAGTTGCCTGCTCTGTTCAGTATCTCTTGCATGCTGAATGTGTCAACATTTCTCGTGGAATAGGATCTCAGTTTGGCAGCATGCATGTGGTTCACAATAAACTGAGTACTTTTGAAACTAACCTCAGAAAAATAATCTCTGACTTTTACCGCATATAATAGTAAATTAACTGTTGATTTATATTTGCCTTTCTCCTTGTACTGTTGGCTGTGAATTACCAAATGAATTACCAAATGTAGTTCAGTATATAATACTTCCTCATTAATGTACAACAATATTGAATTATTAGCAAATTAAATAGCAATATCTTTGTATGTATTTTGTATATTGTTACGTAGAAACATGAAGGGGTGGGGGAATTAAAGCCCGAAGTAAATAACTGATTGGTCAACAAAGAGATAACATGGGATGTAGCTTGTAAAGGAAACAAACCAGACATCAACAACGATCCAAAAAAAGTGTATTATCTGCTAGAAACAAGGTACCTGAGAATACTGTACCAAAAAAAGGTAATGTTTTGTAGTATAGCCGTTCAGGTAAGGTGTGGGTTGTTATAATTAAATTTAAAAATAATAAATAAATAGAAACCTGTATATCAAACTACAAACTACAAGTCTTAGCCTACGTAGGACTTGAGGCATCCGACAATAACAAAACACAAGACTAAATTTGATCATCTATAATTGGTGTTAAAAAAACCACAATGTACAAACTAATCGGACGTTGCAGCCCTCATCGATGCTGTAAACAAACAACCATATCTCAGCTCGTTACTTTGTTAGACATACAAACAGAAGAAAGTGTTACTAGTATCGTTGGGAGAAAACCAGTGTTCCTGCGGCCTAACTCAGTGAATTAAACATGAACATACAATTAAACAAAAAAAGAAAAGAAATCTACGAGTTGACAAAATGAACTTTCTTCAACAACCAGAATAATATTGAAGATAAATAATCTAACAATACTGATCGGTTAACCAATCACAAACAACCCCAGATCAAACAGCTGTTTCATTCAATAAATCAGGACGCGAAGAAATAATGTGCATTAAAAAAATCTTTATGTTAATACTTGTTTCAACAGTAAGAGAAAAAAAAAAGATTTTAAGAAATAAAAAATAACCACAAACTTAATTGTGAAAGGAACCTAAATAAAACGAAAAGGATACCTAAATGACTACATGTTCAGGTATGTCCAACCATCCTCCTGGGTTGTGATCATTCTCCACGTGCAGTGTTTCACTCAGCACACACTTGCTTTCATGCCGCCCAGAACACGCCTTCCTTTCCCTTGTCACGCACCACGCTCCTCGCTTTCACATGATTCTCTACCCTCTTCTCCCCTCGCCACCCGTCGAAACTCCTGTGTCGAAACAAAGCACTATCGCTCTCTCTCACTCTGGCGTCAATTCTGCACTTGACCCCCATGCTGAGTCTCCCTCACCTACAAACTTTGGCAAAGCGCCCACTTTACTAGCACGTGAACAACATAAGGAAAAAGAACGTTCTAGCAAGCCACTGCGAGCCCTTCTCTTAACTCCACACAGCAATGATGCCACTGACAATGCTCCACCCAGAATTCCTGCCTGTTACTTGACCTTTGTACATACCGCAAACGAAAAATGTAAAACATACTAATCACTGAACGTTCTGCACACGTCACCATACACAAATCAAGAATAATAAAGAAATTAAAAAAAGGCTCTAGAGAAAAGAACCAGAAAGAAAAAAATTATGTATGTATGTGTGTGTGTGTGTGTGTATATATATATATATATATATTTTTTTTTTTTCGTGACACAATATTTTATAAACCACTTACAGCTAATGATGTAGGAATTTTTTTTAAATTATCCTTCTGTGTGCCTGCTCACTGCTTTGCACTATAGTTCAGAATTCCACTAAGAGATCACGTCAAGTACTTCATCCAGTAAAGCATGTACTGTATTTTGCGGTTGAAAGGCAAATATAACCACAGATGGTTCGGCACAGCTAATTATAAATATTAATTTTTTTATGTAGTTTCAGCGAGATTTTACTGACCTCCAAGTATTTTCCATTGAGTTGTTAGAGTTTACTGCTGGCTAACTACTTTTTAACAGAATAGTATTAGATGAAAGTTAATTCCTAGTTAACTTATTTACATGCATCAATAATATACGAACAGACAAATTAGAAATGAAACAAGGATTTCAAAAATGCTCACTTTTTGTGAACCATGTATGTTTATGTTACAAGTATTTATCATGTTACCGTCCATTATTGCAGTTATTAGTGCTTTTATGGCTTCTTTTGAGCCACAATACATAATGGCTGTAAATGATTCATTGTACAGGTACAGTATTTCACACTGTCATTTTAGAATTAAAATACTTAAATTGATGTGTGTCATATTATTTGAAAGGTTTATCTTTGGCTGAAACTGATGGTCTTAAGCTTAGAGTAAATATAGGGTAGAGGGAGTATCCTCTATACATCTGCGTACGAAATTGTGTGTTCAACATGTGTCACGTGACTTTAGTGAAATATGCGCGGGAGATTTGAAATAATATTGAGAGACAAGGTAATATTGCTTAGTAATCACAACTATTTCAGGTTATTTTGGTACCTTATGAATTTATTAACTAAGGAGAGCATACTACCATATAATCGCATAGTATAATTGCGTAGAAGTTTCAGAATGACAAATGTAAACAATGTTTGCCACGTTACTGTTTTCCTTAACCCAGCTGTTTTAAGTAAAAAAGTAAATATTAGCTACATACTTACTATAAGGTTTTGAACCGAGATCTTGGTGACACCACATGACTAAATATATATTCTGGAAGGTACGTCATGAGTTTCGAACAACACGACTGCATTTTTACGCCGATAAAACATAAATAAACGACACCGAACTCTCGAGACCATGTTGGACACACATTTGTGAAGTCATGCTCCCTCCACTATATATTACCTCTATGGTCTTAAGGTATTAGTAGAGTGGCTACCCATGGAGTACTACACCTGACGAATGTGCAGGGTGTGTTAAAATATAACAAGAAGTTATCAACATAACTGACAAGTGCACTTTCCTCTATGTTGGAGCAAATTTACCCAGTAAGTTACAAAACTGCTATTAAAAGGAGGGTCGTTGAAAATGAAAAGTAACTATATTTATCATATTTTAACTAAATACTCCTCTATTGTTTAAAATAAAATTATTAAAGAGTTCGCAAAATACAAGAAGTTAATTTATTTGTAAGTTATCTTCAAAATTGGTGGAAATCTAAGAACTAAATAAATAAGCACTACGAAATTAAAGTCTTTGTTTCAAACAGACAAACTACCATACCCTATAAAACTTGGATTAAATTAGTCAATTTTAAGTGGAAGTGTGGCATAACATTTTCATTTACTCATGAAGTGTTCTCTTTGAAAATCCCAGGTCTGTGTAGTTTAACTACTGTTAGTCCCATAGAAACCAAATATGCAAGCGCATATGATTTTAAAATCGCTGCCATAAAAAAAATAAGATTAATGTATTTAAAAAAATATACAGGTAACCTTTTGAGCAGTTAACATACGGCATATGTTGGTACAAATTTTGGTTAGAATCTGCCTTCGGGTTCTAAAGATACTGTATTGGTATGGAACAAACAGACAGCAATACAATGAACAAATTAATTATGGGTGCATGATCTCATAAACCTAACTCTGCAATTAGAAAGGTAGGTTTAGGGGCTGAAAAAGCTGTGACTAGGTACAGCTTACCAGTAGGTACTTAAACAGAATATAGTAAAAGTATCGCAAGGATGATATTTGCCCTCGGTCAGTAGCAGCCATAGTTATTTAAGTTTAAATGGTTGTGTATTACCTGCAATTCAGTAGCGGCCGGTGAAGTCATATAATGGATGTTCACACACTGACTCGGAAAATAATTATGAAAGAAAATTTTAAATTTAAAACAGTCACAAATGGTTCGAACATATTAAATTTTGTATTGTTTTGCTAAACCTTTAGTGGTCCAGAACGTGGGTTAAAATTTCATTACTAGCACTAAATATTGTTACCCGTTTTCCTTTATTTCATTTCCAGTTAAATTTCAACATGGAACTTAAATAAGCACGCATAATTTTCTACTCAGTTTGAAATTAATTTTAAGGTTATCATTTTTGGCAATTAAATAATTTTTATATTTTATTTATTCATAACGTTGACGCTCGTTGGAGGTATTAATGTTAAGTTACCTTTAGGCGTCTTAGTTTGGCCCCTGGGAGCAGGGTGCTTGTGGCTCCGTAAACAGGGCTCTTGCTGGGAAGGGTCTCGGGTGATGAGGTTGTTGAGGTTGTCTGATTTCAAGGATGAGCCTCTGGGAGAGGAGGTGGGACAATACTGTCTTGAATGGATTAACGAGAGGGTGACTTTCCCACCTCGAGGCCCAATTCCAACTAGAGAAAATGAAACAAACCGTGTAGCGTTAAGGGGGTTGACTCGCGAGGTTATTGGGGGAAACTCTGGGTGCTGCTTCCAGGGGGCCAATGCTACTGCGCCCTGGCGCCTGCTGTTGGTGATGCGGGGCGTCGGGGAGGCGTATCGGCGCCCTCTGCCTCCTGCGATTGACGGCGCCGCTTGGTAGGCGTCGACTATCCCAGTCGGTGAGCTGCGGGATGACGCAAGGGGCGTATTGGCACCCTCCGTCGCTGCGATCGGTCGACGCCGCTTGGAGGCGCCGGCGATCCCAGGCCGGCGAGCTAACCAATGACGAAAATTCCCGACGTTGCTGGGAAGGCCGGAGGGGCCGCAAGAGAGTTAGCTATGATTATCCTTTGGCCTCGGGGCGAGAGGTCGCGGGTTGGAGTCTGGAAAGGTGAAAGGTGGGATTTGGGAAAATAACCAGGAGGGAAAAGAGCAAAGCAGACAAACAGAGTTAAGGTGGAGCTGTGTTTATTATAAAGAATGCACAGCCCCAGCCTGTACCCAAGGTAGCCTGCCCTGTTGACAGATTCCCCCTGCCACCTAACTCTAAACGAGACTCTCGGCGAAAAGGGCGAGGGCTGCCCTACACGATTGCGCGGTAGACTAGGCGTGAACTTGGACCTCGCACTGTACTGCGTGTGCGGTTGGTGACGGCGGCCGCTGGAAGGCTGCGAGTCGCTGCAATAGTTGGCGGAACTGCCGGAACTGCCTGGCGTAACTGCCGCTCGATTCTACTCTCTGCATGCGGGCGAGCGGGGGAGGGAAGGAGTGGCGGTGATAGCTTATCTGCGCAGTCCAGGGCCGGGAGGCGTAGGATGGTACGCTCACTCCAGGGCCGCACGATGCTCAGAGGGGTGGGTATGCCTCCCACGCACTGCGGTGCGTGGCGGGTTGCCTGCTTACAGGTGGCGGCAGCGCGTCTGGCGGCCGGCCGGCAGGGCTTTTGACGTCATAAAGGAAGGGGGGGGGGGGGGGGTGGTCGGCAGGACCGTGAGGAGGCTCAATAGAAGCGATGCGCCCGCGGCGCGTCAACGTCTGATGTTAAAATTATTATTTCCTAGTACGTTTAACTGGCAATATTTTGTATCAAGGGTGCAATATGTAAAAATAGTCTCTGTGGTAATGTACTTTCATTACCTGCTTTCTGTATTATTGACATTTGTTTTACATTTAAAACCACTGAGCGTCTACTCGCCAGTTTTCCTCAAGACTCGTGTCACATTTTTATTCAGAAAGTTTGTTTGATCTGGTATTAGACAAAGCGTAACAGCTGGCATCTAGTGAGGTGTTTTATAGTTGCGGGAATATAACACTGGCTACGCCAGTAGGTGCTGCCACCAAGAGGTGAAAGAAGGAACCGTTTCCGCGATCAACTGGCATGAGCACTGTCAGACCTGTGCACTTCTTCAATGTTAAAACTCCCATAAGAGGTGATGTCATTTTATTGTGCACGTGCGCAGATGTCTGCAAGGGAGGCAGAGAGAAGAGCACAGCTCTCTTGTATCGTCTTTGACAGCTCTGTTGTGCACAGTTAAGTTTTGCAATATAGCAACTTTACAGAATAAAAATTCCATGTGTTTGTGATAAGGAAACAAATATTACAAACTGTATTGGCGCTACAAAACACGCAAAAATGTTTGAAATATGTTGTGCCTCACAGAAAACTGGGTGTTCACGTGCACTTGTGCACTTATATAATGGCCACTACTGCTGCAATTTATTTGATTTTTAAGCTATTATCATGTTTAGGCCATCTTTGCACTGTACAAGTGCAGACATAAAGTGATGGTGTATTCACCATCATTAGTTAAGTTTGCCAAACTGCGTAGAAATCTTTGGTGATATTTGAAACTTATTCCCAACATAAAATACTATCATACTTAACTGGAAATATCCTTGGAACACAAATTTAAGTAATACTTAACTTACAATATTGTGTGTTCAATGATAATGATCCATGGGGTAGTTCAGCTTTCAACACAGTGGAGAAACATTTAAAATAAAAGCTTTAAAGCATAAAAATATAATAAAAATCATTTGTAACAGTTCAATTAGAAATACTGCAATTATATAAACTATATTAATTCATTTTTATATTTGTGGTAAACCATACTCTACATCTTAACATGGCCAAAAGCATAAAAATAAATACCAAGTATGAAACAAATGTTTTAGCTACTATGTAAAAGGATCCAACATGATGGCACATGTTCCACCATGCACATTTTAGTGGCGAACAGTGCTGACATACTCTAGCCGCATTTAGCGCAACTATGTCTGCAATTCGTCACGCCCGTAGAAGTAGGTGCACTGAAGATTTAACATTATTATTACCTAAAAAATTATGTGTTGAGTATACCGTTAAAGATATAGCGTTGTGTTCACCACTCGTGGTGTAACATGCTGTTATAATTTCTTTGAGTACTTTCTGCTGTATAACATCATATTAGTGGGAGACACAAAGATAGACATACATACAGACAGATGCGCAATCTTATAAGCCTCTCTTTCCTAGAGGAAAGTAGGCTAAAAATTGTCAGTTAAATAGTAAGTGTTTTAATTAAACATGTTTAAAATAAAAGTGTAGGAATTTTTTGCAGTGTTAAACCTGCTTTTTATTAAATTTACATTGTACCATTTTGATATTTTTTATTGTTTTGGTAAAATTTTAATAGAGCTATGTGTTTTGTACTGACGCTGTGCACCACAAGAAACCACTCTACTTCTACCTTGATAAGATCAATTTATATGCATGGATTTTTTCCACCGTACATCACGTTGAGCCATTGTTAATTTTTATTGGGGAATGAAGTGCTTGTTTTAATTTTTATGTATGTATTTTCTAGTTTGAGTTACTTATGCATGTACTGCATGGTAGAAACACAGTAAAGAGTTATTTTTTTATTTGACAATTTTTACTCTTTTGAAATTGCTGCAGCGTGTAAGGCAATTAATAGTAATAGTATGTATTTGTAGCAATATTGCAAACCAAATATGAGACTGTGGAATTCCATGTCAAAGCATTTATATTACAGTAATATGGTTAGCATGATTTTTTGAAGTGTTTTTTTTTGTTCCACTGTAACAGTATGTAATGCCATGACACTTTTTTTTTTAATTTTAGTTTTTCTTGCTACACCATTCCATTTATATAAGAATTGAATATGTTGTTAAGATATTCAACATGATTATACTGGAATCATTTTTATGTTTGATATTTAGCTATACTAAATGAGTAATGTATAAGTTATTCAGAGTATCTCAGTAATGCTCAATGGAAGCATTTTGTAGGATCAAGGCAGTTTGTGGTAATGTGAGCACTTTTGAAGCCCTGCTGACCTTTTAGCCAGTTTCTATTTTGCTGCAAATTTTTGATGTAGGGTAGCACCCTAAATATAAACAATACGTGTATTCATTGTACTATACTCAAAAGTTAACATGTGAGGCCACAATGCAATTCCTATATTATATAATACTGTACAATGATTTTCAAATGTGCTAAATTTGTCATGAACAGCCTACCTATACTACAGTTGTGAGTGCTGTATTATCATAAATGTTGAGTGAAATTTTTTTACTGGAACAAATGATGAAACTACACACAAAATCAGCTGAGCTGTGAAATGTAACAGTTATTGAAGTTGTTCAGGCTAGTAGTGTTCATAATTCCAGTGATTGTGCAATAGAGAGAAAATGTCAAGAGTTGTAGAGCACTAACACAGTGAAAAGTATCTACTATAAAAATGCAATGGAAAATTAATATGTACTTATTTTTTTAGGAATGTTCACAAAAGTAACCTGTACAATGTACACAAAACTCGAATTTCAGCTTGGATTCTTCATCTTTCTTACTCGTACCTAAGCTGCAGTTAGCTCTTTGTTGTAGTCAACACCAGGCCAAATTGGCTATGATCTTAAAACACTATCAGCTTGTTAGAAATTATTTGACATATTGGTTTCCCACCACAGGGAACTGGGTTAAATTCCAGCATGTGAAACGTGGTGGATGTTGTCATTTGCCAGCAAGTTTTATCAGGTTACTCTATTTCCCCATTCGTTTATCCCTTCATTGCTTTTTCCTCGCTCAGCACTCATAATTTCAGCTTTATGCATTGGTTATAATCTCTTTATTCTTGGTTGGAACTTTGAGCAAAAACTTAAGAACTTATCAGTACTAGTATTTTTTAGAAACTAGGTTATTCACACAGCCCATGAAAAAATGCAAAGTCCACTGTTTGTATTTTGGGAATAAACATGTAGACAGTTTTATAGTTCTTGAAACACCTGTTTATACAAACCTCATTCTTACACTGTGTAATATTTAGGACTGTGAATCAAAACACATGATATTTGACAACATGCATTTCTTTATCATGTGTTAGAAAATCTTGAGGTGTCGTATATAAATTCAGATCCAAAACCAATCCAGGTGTAGTTATCTACTGTCTTAAAAAACATACTTCACACATCCATGAATTAAATTTGCGTGGCAAGTGGATTGGTGAGATAGTCCAGCCTGCACTTAAAGTCATGGCTACTTTTGGTGTGTTGAATTTCATTGGGACTCACAATATGCACGTCATGATCACAAATATTTACTGTACTATGGCCATGGGCTCTGTGTTTATACATACTATTTTTGTATTATTTTTAAAATTTTGAAAGTGGGCAGATATATAATATACTTACATAGATATGTTTGAAACAATTTTTACTACAGTTAACTCCCGATTTAACGACCCATCATGGTTCTCGGGAATAGGGTTGTTATTTCAGAGGGGTTGTTATTAGAATTTTGACAAATTTTCGGCGATCCCCGACCACTAAAATGTTGACATTTACTGTTTTTTAACATTGAATCAGTGTTCACTCATCTTTAGCGCAAAAATTACATGTTTTTACAAAATGATACACATTTATTTTGAAAAGCAAATGTGTTATTTTTTAAAAGTATGCCATTGAAGTGAATCTATGACCTTTGTTTAGTTCAATATAAATCATAAACGTTGCAGATAGCATTTTGGGATGTTATTTTCTCGAATGTCTCAATGAAGTTTATTGAAATAGTAATATTTTTCAGTAGAGTTAAGTATTTTGAATAAATAGATACACTGGAAGCGGGTATATGACCTTTCTTTGGCTCAAAATTAAGAAAAACGTCGCTGGCAAAATACATTCTTGCACCTGCAACGACCGTTTTGGAAGTTATTTGCAAGAAAGCCACAATAAAGTTTATTGAAATAGTAATATTTTCAGTAGAGTGAAGTATTTTGAATAAATATATAAACTGAATGCTATTATGACCTTCCTTTGGCTCAAAATTAAGCAAAAACGTTGCCGACAATATAGCTTCTTGCGCCCACAACGACCGTTTTGGAAGTTATTTGCAAGAAAGTCATAATAAAGTTTATTAAAAGAGTAATTTTTTTTCAATAGAACGACATATTTTGAATAAATGGTACTCCGGATGTGCATATATGACATTTCTGTAGCTCAATATCAAGCATGAATTCATGATAATGAAACATAAATATCGTCAGCAACGTAAATTAAGTGCCAGCAATGTCGTTGTTTCAAAACTATTTGCAAGGTACTATCGCAGTGTTGTTGATTGAAATACTAAAAATATTTCAATAGGATGAATCTATGTCATAGTTGACATCTAAGACTTTTCTTCGACACATTACGCACAAACTTTGCCGGCAATGATAATTCTAGTTGGCACAACATACGTTTTGATAAAGCTGTTTGCCTCCTGGGACTTCATCTTAGCAGCGAGGGATCATACACACGTGCGTGCAAGGACCTATCTGGAAACTGGTTAGTTCAGAAACAACATACACGACATGTCTAACCTATGTCACTTGTGCCACTGTTGGCCGCTACCTAGTCACAGCTCCTGACACTCGCTCGCTCAGCTGATAGTACGTGTTGATAACACTACTCCCTTTGTTTTGCAGTTCTTTCACTTCTCTTGCTCGGTAGATCGTGTGAAAATAATCTGCTTGTATAATGGTTCTATTCTCTGCACAAGTTATTTACACACTTCACCAATGTGCATGGAGAGGGATTTGATACTCGGTTTCAATTTGTTCGCTAACAGTAAACAGTTACAAACATCAAGATGTTGATCATTGTTAGTAAACTTGGGTGTCACATTCACAGAACAACTTTAAACCTACACAATACTGTTTCATATTTTCTTTTCACCTACGTATACAAGTGCCACAGCTGTTATTTACGGTCGAGCCGATTGCACGTGCATGCGTGTGGGCGTGAGCGCAAGTGTGGATTAGTGGTTGTTTCCGAATTCGTAGGATTAATCCTCGGATCCCTGAATCCACGCAGCCTTCCTAGCAATGCATCCTTCGCGGTAAGGGTGCATTTGTGTATAAACATAACTTCCGAATTCCCAATTCAAACAAATGACTATCACAAGAGTGTAAGGTTGCTTGCCACACATCCTTGAGCCAAAGATGTGTTGAAAGGTGCATCTTGAATCCTTGGTAGAATTCGGACCTGAAAAAAAAATGGCAGCATCCTTTATGATGCACTTTGCTAAGATGCGATGGTGCGAAGGATTCTTCAAGGTACTATTTGGAAACAGCCAGTGACTCATACCAGCGCTGTTGTCAAGTGTTCCTACTGCCCTGCGCTGTGCCACACATATCTGAGACATGCACCCAACGTTTGGTAGTGTCAGTTATGAACTGTCCTGCTTTCGCTTTCCAAAAGAACATTACGGTATATACATCATTAAATAATGTAATGGTATGGTAATTATATTTAATAGATTTTAGTTAACAAAGCGGAAAGTGTAATAAAGCTTAAATAAACACGACGTATAATCGTAATATAACAGGCAGAAAGACAGACTACCGTATCCAAGAACATGAGAAATTAGTGGCAAAAAAGCTATAGCGCACAAATGATGAAAAATGGGTGAGCGAATGGCCTTATTGAAGTGGTTCGCCGGCAGGGGGCAAGAAGCGTGCGGGTCGCAGACCGGCCGGGGAATTGGAAGGAGCATTCGAGCCGGCTGGTTGGCCATTGCGTCGTGCGGGAGGAAGGTGCTGCAACGTATGTTTTTAGAACAAACACACAGTGTGCGGCAATACAGTTTTCGAGAAATAACTGCTACCATTTGCAGCCATAATAAATGCAACACCTTTTTCTGCTATTTTCTTTGAATTAAATTTTTTTAAGCAAATTTTTTTCAATTTTCCACGGTTCCTAGAAAAAGGGTTGTTACTTCGAGGGTGTCGTTATTCCCGGGGTCGTATAGTCGAGAGTTGACTGTATGTAGCCTAATTTTTTCTAGGCAAACAATTATTTAATTTTGGATAGTCTTCAACTTTGGGAGATTTAGCACAAATTATGTAATATTTTGGTTCGAAAAAATTAGATTGCATAGTAAAAATAATTTTCAACACATCTATGTAGCTGTTTTACAGTATTGGCTCTCTTTCACGATTTATTGAAATAGTATTTCCAAAATCAGCGTAAAATGAAACAAGTTCCTTATGAAGATGTATATAAATAAGAGCTAAACACATTAAATGATATTAACAAGTTTTTGAAAGACAGAATAGAAAAAGTAAAGTCAGAATTTTAGGGAACTATTTGTGCAAACATTATGCTAGAACATTTTGCCAGGGTGATAGATTTCTGATGAATTATTTATTGATGACTCTAAAATTATGTACAGTGGATTCTCTATGCATTGAAACCTAATAGATTGAAATGTCTGCATCCATGGAACACATCCTGGGGTCCATTTCTTTATGTTACAGCACTTCAAGACCACATCCATTGAAATTCCTAGTGTATTTAAATTTTTTGTCAGTGCCATGAGAAACAATGGATAGAGAATCCGCTGTACATTTGATGTCTGGCAAAGGAATACGACTAGCAGTTTCAGTTTTTCAATGTTAACTAGTAAATTGCTGACTGTTGTTACAATGATTTTGTTTAAGTTTGTTATGTATTGTACCCTTTAATAAGTGATATAAGTATATAGGACAGATAACAGTTATAACTTTATTACATTTTGTCATAAAATAAAGCACCTGACTTGAGTTGTTTACACAGACAGCAAATGGCAAACTTGTTACTACATGAGACTTGGACAGTGATACACTTTGGTTGTTAGTACTCACCACCTTCCCACTGTCAGTCGTAATGGTGAGCTCTAGCTTGTAAGTATTTATGTTGTCCTAAGTGACTGTGATACTGCAACAACATTGTAGCAAATATGTCCGAGCTAAAGACGTTACTACAGATAGCAAGTACGTCAGCATCAGCATGCTACCGATGTTGTAAAGTTTCTTACTACTAGGCAGTCGTAGCTGGCATAACAATGGAAATAACTGTGGGAAAAATTGCTTAGTGGCATCAGATGTAACCATGAAATAGTTTAGTAGTAATTTTTTTAAAGTAACAAATTTTCTGTTAATATACATTTTACAGTACTCATCTTTTTTTTTTTTTTTTTTTTGTTCTGGACTATTTGTTTTTATCATCACTGCAGTAAAAATGGTTAGAAAAGACGTTTCATCTTTCATTTCCTTCTTGCAGGATAGATCTAAAATCATTAAATGGAATGTCTTGTTATCTACTGTACTATATTTTCAAAATGGACACCACCTTCGGGCATCCTTGTTGTATGGTATTCGTTTACACTTGGATTTGTTTAAGTCAACACATGACGTCCAGACATATGGTAGATAATCCAAAGCTTTCTTTACATAATTTTGAAGTGATCAAACAATTTTACTTTTTAACTTCTTTTTTTTGCCCTTTTGAAAAATAAAGCATCAGAGTATTGTTGCACCTCGGTTTCAATAATCGTTTCCGTACCTAGGCTGCTGCCCCTGGTGCGGTAGAGTCTCTTCTGCGTTTACTCTGGGTGGCTATCCATTGTTGCAGACTGGCTTTTGTCGACACTACCTCGCGGGGTGGTGCCCATGTGAAAAATTTTAATTTTCCTAGTTTTTACATAATTTGCATCAAACTGTTCTATGCTTTGAAGGAAAACTAAGTCACTTACCAAACTGAAAAAATTCACACTAAATAACTAAGTTGCAGGCTAAAAGTCTCATATATAAAAAAAGGAACTTTAAAAATAATTATATGTATAAAAATTTTGAAATTTTAAATAAAAATTAAAAAATTCAAGAATTTTATTACACTCAATTATATTGAATTTTTTTATTCTACAAAATAAAATATTTTTGTATTTAAAAAAAGTATTCAATTTTTATAATTTTTGTTTTAAATTTCAGTATTTAAATACAAAATGTTTTTATTCTTTTTTTTTTTTTATGTACATGAAATTGTAGCCTGCGAAGTCTTTATCCATTGTGAATTTTTTCAATTTGGTGTCAGTTGGTTTTAGTGTAGTCCTTAACTCCTTCGCTGCGACATTCGAGTATGGTCGAATGTACAAAATATTTCTAAACTGTGACAAGCAACTTTAGTCGAACATCAAATTAAACGACTCTGTAAACCATAGATACATTGTTTACTCGCTTAAAAATAACCAAAAATAAACTATTTAAAAAAAAAAAAAAATTTGAATAATTTTTTTACACTATTTTGTTACACTTAAAAATTTTTTATCCCGCAGCAAAAGAGTTAAAATAGAAATATGCAAATTGTGACTTTAACAAGCCAGTACACAGAAACTAAAAATTTCGTAAGAGCAAAATTTAGTCACATTTTGTGTATAAAATACGAGAAAAAAAAAGTACAAATATGTAAAAATAAAGCCATGGTGATGAAAATTGCTATCCACCTTGCCCTCACGTTTGACTTCACCTTTTTTAAAAATCGACTAACGGTTGAAACTGTTGCAAACAACGACATGTATCTGTATATATACAGTGTTTCGCTGTGTATATGCTGTTTCACTATGCATACACTGTTTTACACAAAACTACATTTTCCTTTTTTTCATCCACATTCATACTAGGAATATTTTTTATCTTTAATTATTTGCTACAATCCCACATACTACCGATAAATTAATTTTGGGCTTCCAGTGACATTACTGTAGGTACTAGAAAAAGACACTACTCGTGTTGGAAACTGAGGTAGAAATTTACAAAAAATAAATTCCCTACAAGAGTACTTTTATAAACCAAATGTGTTGTAACTTTTTTTTTTGTGTGAGGGTAGTTGATTATTAATACTCAGATCAGTGGCATTTTCTGATTGTAACATGTACTTAATATTTTATTTTTTATAAGCTGTTTTAAGGTTGCTGTTATTTTTGCGGGTCTTTTTTAATTAACGTTAACACATATCATGTTGTATTTAACAGTATTAATAGTTGTTTGTTAAATTGTTTATTGTTGTGACTATGCTACTGATACTATGATCTGAAAATGAAACATCAGCTCCAATGTGCTGCATTGTACTGTACTTAAAATATTGTATTATACTGTATTATTAATGTTAGTGTACTTGCAATATTTTAAGTTTGTGTGTTTGCCTGTGCGAGTTGACTTTTGAAATATTAAAGTAATATTTGTGGCTACAGGCATTAACATCATTTTATAATGTTATTCCTTGTTGCATGTTGAGCATACATAATGGCATAAAAGGTTTACTAGTTTGTTTAGGAAAATGTTTAGAATACTTATATGTAATGAGACAGTTTGGTCTTCCGTCAATCTGAATTTTAGGTTCATTGATTTTTTGGTTGTTAAAGTACTGAATATGAATGTGCAAATGAATCTCAATCACTTTTAGTTTTCAGTTTATGTATGTATATGTATGTATTTTTTATAGCAGGGAAACACTGTTATAGTTTTGGATCTAGAATGAGAATATTTTTTTCCCCTTTTATTTATTATATAATTTAAATAGATAGCCAATTAATATAATAAACATTTGTAGGTGATTTTGAACATTTCTGAAACAACCTGGGTCTCCATGTGAACCAACGTATTATAAAAATAATAAGACAGTCTGTTAAGTAAGCTCAGCTGGTATAGTTAAGTTCTGACTACAGTCATACTAAATGCAGTTAATTATACATTGCAGACTTTCGTTAGGTGTAATTTTCTCTTTAAATATTTTTTTTTTATTATCACTGTCTTGATAATTTTTTCACTGTGCTTGTACTTGCATCTTCTAATCTCCATTAATCATTTAATCATGTTAGAAAAGGGTTTTGCAGGAAATTAGTGTGCAAATCTCTGCCATAAAAACACTACGTGCATTGTGAAGCTATACATATTGATTATATAATTTGGTAGCTTTTTTCTGGGTGACAATATATCTGAAAATGTTATTGACGACCCTCCTTCATTGCCATATAAAGTGTACATGCAGCGTAGAAGCATAACTTTTGGCAAGAGTGGTGAACATTTTGTGACTACATAAAGTTAAAAAATTGTTACTGAAATGTAAACTAACTATTATTAAAGAGATTTTACAATTAAATGCATGAAGTTAATTTTTGACCCATTTCGTGTCACAAAAATAAGTGTAAAACATTAAATACATTTACAGACTACTATTCGTAGTTCCAGTTTAAGAAGTTTTTTACTTAGTAAAATGAATAATTTGGCACCCCTCAATGTTGGGGCAATTGTGTTACTGAGCTCTGTTTGCAGGGTCAGATTTATGCATCTAGGTGCCCTAGGCCTGTGAGTCTCCGTGCCCCTGCTGCCTTTTCCGTCGTTCCGTACCAACTCTCATCCTTGGCCCATTTCCAATACCACATTATTTAAAATTACTCTGTTCTATTGTCTCGCTATGTATAACAGCACTAATACGTAGTATAACATAAGAATTATTTAGCTTATCTCTAATGTAGTTATTTAAAAATTACTGTAAACCATAGATCAGATAATATTAATAGAGCGAGCATATGTCCACTATGTGAAAATTAAAACCATTAAAATCTTTACTGATCTGCCATATTGGTACTTTTGAAAGCAGTGATGGAAAATTTCTTTCACTTCCTCCTCGCTAAAGGTGCACCACTTGAAAAGTTGCTTCCTAGGCCCGGGCCTAGTGGTAAATCCGGCCCTGTTTGAATGTCAAGGAATGGATACAGTCAATCACTTCACATGAAACTATACTTTTCACTGAACACCATTTTTACCCCTTCACTTTACGAAGTCTCACTCATGTACCTAAAGGGGTGTGAATATCTAAAAATAAAGTATTTGATTTCCTTTCTGTCACAGTGCACATCACTGTATCTTCGTTTGCTCACTTTAAGATACGTTGGCTGCAGTTTCTAATTGAGTTTTGTCAGGTTTTGTTTTGTTTTTCATATTGTAACATACCAGTAAAGAATGGAGGTACTGCAATGCATTTATATTTTAGCACTGTGAATTTGTGATTGCATTGTTATCAATAAATTTTATCAATATTTCTTAATTTTTCTTAACTATAAATTTAGATTTTTTAATGGTTCTTGGAAAATTACTTGTAAATTTGCTGCCTCTGTTATACTGTACTCATAACTTAATTAAAAATTTTTAGCTTTAATATGTATTAAAGCCTGATAGCTTTTAAATACAACTGTGAAACCCTGTACAGTGAAATCTCAGTATAAAGTACTTCAGTATAAAGTACTTTTCATTGTAAAGTACATCATTCAAAACCCGTAGAAAGAGTTTTTCATTTAGTAACTGTTCAGTTTAAAGCATTTTCAATATTAAGCATGAATTTTTAAGGTCCCTTCAAGTACTTTGTAATGAGATTTCACTGTAATTGTGTTTATTGTATATGTTTCCTAAGGGTTTTAAATGAACTTTTTTCCTGTGTGAAATTATTCCATAAGTTACATCGTTTTTGGATTCATGTTTTTCCATCCCAAATGAAACTGGTGGAATCTATAAATTATCAGTTTTAATTTGTAGCATGTGTGTAAAATTTCATAGTGTGCTAATGGTTGCCAATTGTTTAATAGGCTATAAAATACATGAAATCATGTTTTACATTTGTTTGATGAATTTTCATATTTTGTTTATTTAATATGCAAGAATTAGCTCAGTTTTTTTTTTTTTTTTTTAAGTTATAAATGTGCTATAGGAATTTGTGCACAGTTTTATGTATCATATAAGTATTTTCATATTGTATTAGTTTAGATTTTGTAGTTCCATTTTGATTTGGATACAGATGTTGCTTTATACATAGTGGTTAATGTTACAGAATATTCAGAATGGATATGTTTCTATTTGTAGAAATCTTAAAAATACTATTATTCTTGTTGACATTTTGATGTCTGTCATGTTACAGTCTTTTGTAATTTTTGGAAAGATTTGCCACCTTTAAAGTATACCCAATTTATAGAACATTTTTATCACATTTATCTAGGTTTAGGAAAAAAATTTCTTCTAATATGACAAATTTTAAAAGTTCTTCAAAGTAAATAGGACCAAAGGAAAGAGACATAATTGTAACAAAAGCCATAGTCATGTTGCAGTTAACAGTTTTTATGTTTTAATTCTATCTTCACTGTCGTAAGGAGCAGCCAGACACCTGTGCACTGGTTTTTGTATTAACTGGATGCATAGAAGATATTCCAGAATGTAACTTAAAATCTTAAGTTTAATGTTTATTACTGTGTTTTGACTAAATTTTTATTGTATTTTAATTGGCCATACATAATTGTCATATATTTACAAAATGTTTATATGCAGTGCATGTTGGTTCTACATACAGTACAATACATCTGCAAATATGATGAAATACCGTACATACCAAGGTACCACTCGCCCACATGTAAGATCAGCACCCTTGTTTTTGAGTAACTTGCTGGGAAAAAAAGTTTTTAAAACAAATTAGCATCAAAAAATTTTTCTTATTGTATGTTAGTTTGCTTTTAAACAGTCACAATTCTTAAAGAATTACGAAGTACTTCGTACACTTATTTCAGTCTCGGTGTTTTCATATCAAGCTTAGAAAGAAAACTAGAAGGCGAATGAGAGTGCAACATGACAACGTTGCGTGTTACATACAACGTCTGATTGTAGGTGTGAACGTGACCTTGCCCAGCTGTTCAGCATTTGCTCTCTCACTCCCGCTTTCACATCATGCACTTTGCAACAAACTATCAATAAGGACAATAAGGCATGCTTCTTGCCCCAGCCATGCAATTGGTTCAATTAATATTAAAACTGTTTGTATTACACATCTGCTGGCATCTCAAAATAAACTGGTATTTGGTCGGCATTTCTAATTTGTGAAAACAAATACTTACGTTCCTTCCACGACTTTAACACACACCTCTGAAATGCTGTCAGTTTTTCGTAGTAGGTTGCCGGCAAATGCTGGGCGATAGTTGTATGCCGCTTCATTGACAAAGCATTTCGTACCATGAACCTGTGCATCCAGTTTCTACTTGCTTTAAAGCCTTCACCCATGCCAAGTTAATGAGCAATTTGTAGTGCTTTTAGGGAACACATATCTGTGCTCACAGCGTACTCGAACTGCCCTCTGTCCTGAATGTAGCTGATAATTTTCCTCTATTTTTGTGCCACAGCACGAAATGCACGTGTCTCACCACTGGTGATTAGTACAGTACACCCCCGATCTAACTACATCAGATCTAATGACATCTGCGATCTAACGACATAATTTCCAGGAACCCTGGAAAGATTAATATTTTCAAAATGGATGAAAGCTAAGCAAAGTGCAATAGATCACAGTAAACCGTTATTTATAAATAATTTTGCGTACATTAAATAATAACATACTGCTGTACAATAAATTAGTGATAAGCAGCTGTGAAACAAAAAAAAATCTCTAAAATAATGCTCAAAACTTTGGCTGGAATGTAGTTGAAGCGCGCACCTTGTGAGTTAGGCCGCCCGTGCAGCACTGACATGCTATATGTGGTGAATAAAACAGCCTTATCACCACCTCCTCTTCCTCCCCCTCACATCTCCACGTTTCTCCTCCCGGCACGATTATCTCACATTCCTCCAGTGCCCCTCTCTATCACACTCTAAGATGTACCCTTATCTGTTCTACGCAGTTAGCCACCTGATGTGTGCATAGCAACTGTATTGTTCGACTTGTTGCTCGTCTGTGTTGTATTTTACTTGGAGAGTGCTGTACTGTAATAAACACACAGTTAAAAATATATGACACCCCTCCTGACTGTCCACGATAGCCAATAACTGTTCACTCCCCCTACCAGCTGCCCCCAAACCAGATTTGTGCTCATGTGCGCACGCATCAACTGCCGACGCCGACTGTGATAGTCACATGCAACTAGCAGCCTGTCTGACCGAAAAGCAGTGCCACAGGTTTGTCTTTTCTTTCCCACCCTCTCCCAGTCATCGTCTTTATTTCCTTGTCTGGCGAGAGCCCAGGGTGTTGGGGGATGAAGAGACGACAGTTCATTTTTTTTTTTTCGCCTTACAGCACGGTTAAAAAAAAAGACCAGCATGAAACTTAGTCCATAAAAGAGGCAAAAAAAAAAAA
The DNA here is from genome assembly GCA_003012365.1 of Medauroidea extradentata. Taxonomy (NCBI): domain Eukaryota; kingdom Metazoa; phylum Arthropoda; class Insecta; order Phasmatodea; family Phasmatidae; genus Medauroidea; species Medauroidea extradentata. The sequence continues at coordinate 9,006 of PNEQ01062752.1, read as the reverse complement.
AACAATCCGGTATTATCTCATCTTCCTCTTGCTTCATATTAGGTTGTGCGCATTAGAATTGATTTCGTCTGACCTTGACAACTTCGGCTGTGATATTGATCACTCGGCCTACAACTAGTGCCATATACTACATGTGGGCTGATAGGTTTTTGATTATGCTCGCTCAACAGGGCAGTGATTAGTGCGACTGCTACCAACGTGTCGAGAGACATTGTGCCTCTATTCGCTGTGCAGAGCATTATACTGGTATGTTGTGCATAGTTCCATGATTTTCCCAATAGGCCCAAGACTTAAAGCAACGAGTAATTCAGTCGTTATTTTATAGTGACAACGCCTTGAAATGTCAGTTTCTTTGCCCTTTTGAGTGACTCCAAATTCATGTTTATAATAGGTTTTAAAAAAATACAGACTTTTTCTTTTATAAGTATTTTTATTAGTATCGCTAAAAATCGTATAGCGGCTACAAGCTGTAACAGCTCATGCGTAATTATTAAAAAAATGGACTCAATGGCTTTTACTGAGTGGTTTTAAATTGTTGCAGTAGACTTTCACGTAAGTAATAAGAGTTGTTCTGTTGTCGATGTGAGCTTCATGCCAGGAAAGCAGGATGAATCATACGCGCACTGCGAGCTGAGGGGATACAAGCCAAAGCCAGCCGACTGCTATCCCCTCCCCATATCACCATCCTACACAACCAGACCTAATGTACCTCGCAGATGCACGCGTCGTGGTTCACGGCGGATTTATGGAGCACCATTTTATTTGAAGACACCTTTTCATTATGATAAAATATAATTAAAAAAAAAAGTGTTTATTTCATGTCAGTAATTGCTTTATGTTAACTTCAAGAAAGAAGGCACTTAAAAATATTTAAAATAAAATTTTTAGGAATGTCAAAATTAATTACCTCGGGACTAACGACGTCGGCAATCTAACGACGTACAGTTATTACCTGGCATCGTGCTGTGTCGTTAGATTGAGGGTTTACTGTAGTTCGTCTTATTTTTCCTCCAATCTCGCACACACAATTCGTCGACATCATACTTTCTTCCTGCAGTACTGTTACCCATTTCTTCCGCTTCATTGATGAACTTAAATTTTTCTGCAACTGTGAAACATACGCAGCCATTTACAACTCATTTCAATATATATTTTCAGTCAACACACATAAAACTACTAAATCACGCTTGGGTCAGTTTGTGTTGCGCAAAACTGCAATGTGGCAACGCCTTGAGGAATGTGACCTTTACTGCCGGCTCTACCACCCACCCCCTCCCTTCCACTCGCTTTGCTACACCAAGGATCCCAACTTCAATTCTGTTATCATTGCCCTTGGTTATCACAGCTGTTACGTGAATTTATTAAGCCATTTCATGCTCGTTGTTTCTCACTAACTCTCACAATTATTCCCAAAAGTACCTTGCAACAAGCAGTGGCTGTCAGCTTGTGCTACAGCAGAATACCGGCATGGCGACACTTTTTCATCTGCGTGCAAAAACAGCCTAAGTGCAGTTTGATCCACAAACCACCTGTTTCCTACTTTTACAAACCTAAATTGTGGAAAAAAGGTGCGGGTGGTACCTGAGAATAGTGTATATGGTAACTACTGGCACAACCTGTTGCAAAAATAATTTTAGTGTCGGATTGCATATTAGGGAGACAAATAGATGTTCTCATTATGAGCTCCGGCCAAAGTCTGGAGCCTCCATACCTGCTAGTTGTATAGTGAGACACTGGAGCTTTTACTTTTCATACTACTGAAGCCTGCATGCACACCAGTGAAGTGTGCCTTGTTTATAGAAGCTATAGCGTATCCAATGTGCATGCCAGGTTTATCATCGCTCCGGTGCTTCTAGGCTTTGTACGTGGAGAATATCTTCAGTGAGAAGACACCCTTTAGTTCATTTTGTTTACAGGTTATAATAAATTTCTAAGTAAGTAATATATAGATGACTTATTAATTGTTTATTAAATAGTTACCTATCTGAGATGCTTTGAATGTGCGTGTGGAGTACAGTATTGTTTTTATTTTATTGGCAACTTTTATATAGGTATACTTGAATTTTTTGTGAAGGGTTTTTTTGTTAAGCATTTATTTACATTGTATATACAGTATTCAAAGGCTAAAATAATTATGTACTTGTTATACTATTTGTTGTTTAAAGAAAAACAAGTTTTTTTTTTATGGCATGAGTGATTAATTTTAATGTTGCATGTAGCATGATGTGTAGTCAGTTTTGTTATTTATGTTGGTATGTATGGCACTATTTGTTTAAATTGTTAAAAGCACAGGTAAGCATTTTTACTCAAGAAAGAAAATTTTATATTAGAAGTTATTGTACTGCTTCTAAATTATCTGTTGTGCAATAGGGTGACCCAGCCACAGGCTGGAAGCAGCAGCAGTTAAGTTAAAAATAAATGTGTGAATTTTTTGAAATATTGCATTATGAATTATTTGTAGAAATTTTTTTTAAATACAGTTTTACCTTTTTATTTTTTAAGAAAGTTAAGACAAAATATAGAATTTATTAAAAAATTACTATGTAGTAAATCTTTACTTTTGTTGTGCCTTTTTTTCAGAGAAGTGTATGCTTTCATGCTTAACTTATTATGCATAAGATATGATGCACAAGTACTTACAGCGCGATAATAGTTGATAGAACTCACATACACATAAAAGAACAAACATATTTCTCCGCTGTAGGTCTGACACAACAATTTGCTGGCTAAGCCAGTTTAATCAGGCAGCGAGTTACAGCATAGTTAAGTCTATTGTCCAGCGGTGGTTGGTAATCATTGCACGAAGCTGCAGCAGGAAGATTAAAAGTAGGCAGGAAGGTTGTCTGATGTTAAGGCCAGGTGGCCGACTGGATTTGTTGATGTATTGGTGTGCCAGTTCCCAATATATTATTTCAGCAATGTTGTTCAGCCTTTTCTGGCTGCCTGATGAAACCTGTCTAGCTGGCAAAACATTGTGACAATGCTTCAGGGGAAAAGTGTGTTCGACCTATTGTGTGTGTGTGTATATATGTTATTTCTACAAGTTTTTCCCTGTAAGTGCATGTGCATGGTATTGTATGTTAAAAATTCGTAATAATATTTGTATATAGTAGTCCCTCTGTAGTCATAAACTCAATATTTGCAAACTAACGAATTTACGTCATAAATAATTATGAACATTTATTCAACACTGTTGAGTAAAAATTTTTGTATTCATGGAATTTAATTGTATTACGTGCAGTTCACACACACGCATGCGTACACACATGTACATTCATTTACGTGTGCACGCGTATACACAGACTGATCCAGATACTAGGCTACATGCTGCCATACTTTTCCTTTTTTTTTTTGTAAAGTATTAATTTTATTCAAAAGGCAGATACTTTCGTAACAAAATTTTACCCAATCAATAATGTTATGTCTATATTGCAGTGGCGTAGCGTGACATTTTGTTATGGAAACTCTCACATCTCTTTTACACAGTAACATAAATAAATTTTTAAACAGCATCCAGGAGTTAAAAATTTAAAGTCTTAAATAGCCCGGTTTTGACTTATTCTGCATGTTTTTTGTGTGTACAAATCAATTAGCATTATTGTTTACCATGGCATTTCATAACTGTTTCTTATTAATGTCTCCTTATAATTACATGTTATAAGCAGGCTGCCTAATTTACACGTATAAATGCTCTCGTGTTCATATTTTGCTAAGTATTTGAACTAGAAGGTTTGTAATTTAAGGTTAACACTTGTGGTTACAAACATTGCCTATATAATTCTTTAAGTAATACAGTTCATTGTTAATGTTTAGCTGCAAAGAAATGTGTACTTTAATTTCGACATGGCAATTTGGAATATCTGTGTTTATACTTTGATCTTGTTACTGGTGAATATTATTAAATTACTAAATAACTCTTCCCAGTCACATTTTTAACATTTTAATAATTTATATTAATTTAATATGGCATGACTAGATTCAGTTTCTTGGACGTACTCCATTGCAAAATTGAACGACTGTCAAAGAAAAACTAAACAAATAATAGAAACCATAAAATAAGCAGAGTATGCTTAGTCAGCAAGATAAATACACGACATGAAATTCCAAGATGGAATCGGGTCAAATAAAACAAACAGATAATAAATGAAATTAATGACAAAATAAAATAAAAACCAAATATCATGCGACACAACGATGAGACCAATCAACAACCAATCAGAGTCAGTCTATGCTCTGCGACCAATCAGGAGACAGCTCGTCTCCCATTGGCTGAGCAGGAAAAGTGGGCTTGTCCTATATATACCCATGGTTTTTCCAGTCTCATCAGTAGCACTCGTGTTCCTGAACCCTGTGTGTCTACCTGATGGCGGGAACAGATTCCAGTTCCCGAAATGTCGTAACACTGTATGTCTGGAAAACTACTGTGTTTTGTTTCGTCTCTTCATTGTGTCGTTTGTCTTGTCTGTATATGTCTGATATCTATTGCGTTTTGTCTCGTCTACGTGTTGTGTTCTTTTGGTATTTTTCTGTTCGTGTCTGATATCTACTGTGTTTGTTGTTTCGTCTCATCGTTGTGTCGCATGATATTTGGTTTTTATTTTATTTTGTCATTAATTTAATTTATTATCTGTTTGTTTTATTTGACCCGATTCCATCTTGAAATTTCATGTTGTGTATTTATCTTGCTGACTAAGCATACTCTGCTTATTTTATGGTTTCTTTTATTTGTTTAGTTTTTCTTTGACAGTCGTTCAATTTTGCAATGGAGTATGTCCAAGAAACTGAATCTAGTCATGAACTCCCATTGCACAGTTCTTTCAAAGATCATACTTAATATGGCATTACAACAATTGTTGTTGTATTGAGATCTGTAACTTTTTTATTCAACTTAGATAATTTAGTTTGAAAGGAAAGTTGACGAACAATATTAACAATTTTTTAAATATTCTCACTTGATTGAATTACGTACTATTAAAAAAAGTATGATTTAAATGAGACACTTACTGTATATACGTACATTTGTACAACAATTCCAGCCTTGTAATTTTTTTCTGCGACCAAGTCAAGAAACCTAAAAAAATTTGTACGTGGTATTGCAATTAGTTATTTTTACCAGAAGAGTGGTTTACTAGTTCACATGTCATAATAACTGATGGACCATGCTTTAACTGAGGGGTGGGAAGTGAGAGATAACTGCAGCAATGTATTTGACCCGACAACCATTTGTAAAAACCACCTCGCACTGGACACTGCAAATGAGATACAAGCATGTGTGCATGAACTTTCAGTGACTTTGCAAATCCATTTTTAAGAGTTTCTCACTGAAAAATGTAATATTTTGTATAAAAAAAACAGTGCTTTTATTTCAGGATTCAGCTATACAATGTATAGATTAAAACGAAAGAGTACCTCAGAATATTTTGTATGAATATTCTTTGACATCTAAAATTTGTTTTAAATTAATTGCTCATAAATTCAAACAGATGCTTAACAATTTTGAGCAAGTGAACTTATGTGTACATGTTCAATTGCTTACCATGAGGAAAGCAGATGAGTTCGTAAAAAAATTTGTGACTTAATTTTTGTAGTTGGAATGATACTACAGGTCATTTTAGACCTCTCGCATGGACATCACAGTTTAGTTTTTAACGTAGCCTCTGATTTCCTTTAACTTTAGTGGTTGCGTGTGTAAATTTTGTAAAGCATTTCAAGGGTACATTAGATGTTTCAGTTTTCAATTTTTATTAAAATGTTTCAAGTACTAAACTGCTAACTAAATCTATAAATAAATGCATTCTCAAGTTGTACAGTTTACATATATGTAGACCTTGTACAAAACTTACGAAAAATTGTGATATATATAGTGCTACCACTACTAATTCCTTTATTCATATATTTTCTCTTATATCTGGATACTTCAAGTCCTAATGAAGAGTAAACACATAATTATTTTACAAACTATACAAATTGTATGCACTTATAATTTGTACAAAAGTGTACAAAACTTACAATAATTCTTTGTATATCACTCAATGTGTGGGACTGTAGTTTTTCCATTGTGCTTTCTTATCTTAACTGTATCTAATATTTGCAATTCTTTAAGCCGTATAAAACGAATATAAGTACATAATTAGTTACAACTTGTACAGTTTATCAGAATCTCTGAGAATCTCTGTAAAACACAGAAATGTGAAACTTCAGTCATTGCAGCACCAATGTTTTCTTTCCTTTTCAAATTTTCCTGTATTTTACATTTTACTGGACATAATGAATACAATCACCCCAAAAAAAGGTACGTACATAGTTACTTACAAGTTGTACAGCTTACATAAATTTAGACACTGTTCAGAACTAGCAAAATTATTTTCAAACACTTACTATGTATCTGCAGTTATTGCATTGCAACTGCTTTCTCCTCACAAATTTTCAATATTATGCAGGTAAAGAAAAGTATAAAAGCCCTCGAGAAAGCTAAGTACACAGTTATTTACAAATTGTATGCTTTACATAAATTGACATTGTGCAAAACTATCAGAATTATTTGAAACGGTATGAAACTGTAATCGTTGCACTACCACTGTTCCTCTTCCTTACATGCTTTATTATTTTACTGATAGTGACTTGAACTAAACACCTAAAAAGCGATAGACATAATAACTAGATACAATTTACAGTATATGTAAATTTATATATCGTACAAAACAAATAGAATTATTATGAAACACTCAGTGCAAATCTGCAGTAATTGTACCACATCTGTTTACTTTCCTTACAAACTTCCTGTATATTGACTGCAAAAATAAGTTTAAAAATGTAAACAAGTTTTACAGTTTCCATAAATTTTTACTTTCTACTAAACTAGCAGATCCAGTGAAAACATGTGGTGCAAAACTGCAGTCTTTGCACCACCACTTTGCCTTTCCAAACAAAATTACTGTGTTTTACATCCCAGTTGTAGTAAAACAAATAAAATAAATTACACAAGTTGTGCAAAATGTGTACATTATAGCATATTGAAGTCTCCACACCACTATTTGTCTCTGTTTACATTTGCCACAGTTTACTGCACATTTCATGTCTAGGGTCCATAAACAAATATCAGTACATAGTAAGAAGTAGTGTAGTTTACATAAATTTTGCTTTTGTATGATACTTGTGGAAGCATTCCGGACCACACAGTGCGAAACCGCAGTCTTCGCACCACCATCTTGTTTCTTTTCGAGCACGTTTTCCGTCTTTTGCTTTGCCTGCATTGGAACAAACTTTACAGTATCTAGTAGGGTTTTTTTTTTGTTCTCTATTGGTGGTATTTTTGTTGGGAAGTGACGACCAGACAACCTATCAGCTGATGATGCTGATGTTGCTGCTGCTGCTGCTGCTGCTGCTGCTGCTGCTGCTGCTGCGTGAGTATCTTCTTGTATGGCACCATGTAAAGCCAGCTGATTCCCAAGAGCTTTCATGATATTCTCTAGGCTAGTTTTGTTGCCATCTGCCCTTGACTTTTTGAACAAGATGTACGAATTGATAGTGGCCATCAAGAAAAGGCGAAAAAAAATTTTCTTCCACCATTTTATAGATTTTCTTTGGAACGGGTAGTAGCTCAATAGCTGATCGACATTATCAACACCAGTTTTATTGACATTATAAACAAGGACAATGTCTGGTTTTGTTTTAGCAACTAAACCACCCCGACTTCTCACATTTACTTCGCTACATGTAGCCTTGTGTTTTGTTGAGAGACAGTATACGTCTCGAGTGTCTTTCCATTTTACGCCAAAATAGGACCACACCTACGAAAAATTGTTTTACCCTTTGAAAGATCTTTTTTTCGTAGTTATAAACTGGTAAACCTCTCCAATTTTTCTGCACTGTTTTGTTCCTACGGCCAAGGTTTTCTCCTCCCAAAACTTGTCAAATAACTGTGGACTTGTGTAAAACCGGTCCATGTATAGGATGTGTGCTTTGCCTAAATAATTACAACACAGTCTTCGAACCAGGTTTTCAATGGAATTTTCTATACTTCCGGCACCACCATTATAAACTTCAAATTTTGGAACATATCCTGTACTGGTATCACAAAGGATGTACAGCTTTATCCCGTACTCGTGGGGTTTATTTTTTATGTAGACGCGAGGATCGTGATTTTCTTGTCGTCTAGGTACGGTTGTTGCATTATCATTTATGTGCAGCATGAATAATTTGGACCGAAATCAGTCCCTACTGAGGAGACATCCAGGAAATGGAGAATGCATGATGTTATCATTCAATCAATAATCAGTGATTTTGGGCTTGTTTCACGAAGCACACATGAATGATAGTTGCAAAAAACTTTACATTTCCTGAAGCTTTACGGTAGTCTACCGCTGCCACATGAAATTAGGCTGTAACTATTTTGCTCATTTCATTTTGTCGAGCATTGTACCTGCATAACGGTTCCTTTCAGTTTTTATTTTTTTATGACATCTATACCAAAAAAGTGTGAAAAACAGGTAATTTTATCTGATGTTTTGTCTACATCAATAAGAACACTGGAGTGTTCTTGAAAAACAGGCAGCGGGGTTGATTATCTGATGATACCCAACAAACAACTAACTGCAGGTGATTTTTCATTTGCTGGTAATCGTATCTGAAAAAAAAAAAAAAAAAAAAGTACTTTTTTTTTTATACCTGTTGAGGCAAGTATTTTCTACTGTTCAGCAAAATAATTATTACCGGCACATAAAAATTTTTTTCCTAGGAAAAAAAAATCCATGCTTACCAGTAGTAACATTGCCGTTTGCAGGATTTTCTGTTGGCTGTTCATTTGTTCTGTTGCTAGGTCGTATAGCATGAATCAGGGGGACATTGTCATCCTCTAAAAATATTGAACATTTGTCAACATAAACTACTTATAGTATGACAACGATATATATATCTGTGTGTGTGTGTGTGTGTGTGTGTGTGTGTGTGTGTGTGTGTGTGTGTGTGTGTGTGTGTGTGTGTGTGTGTGTGTGTGTGTGTGTGTGT
>PNEQ01062751.1:0-36756 GCA_003012365.1 Medauroidea extradentata | reverse complement strand
TACACCTCACTCTCACAAAGCATGCATTTATTTAACACAATTTCACATGTAATCCAGATATCGCAATGTAAAACTCATATAACGTGAGCCGGTAATTATTTTTGGATCAGTTATGATAGGCTTGTTGAATGCTGTGCACATGTGTGAACAATGCTTAGAGGCATCTACACGCGTCAAGACAAGATTGACTTATCCTGATCGAAGTGTCTGTTTCCTGTGTCAATCATTGCCAAATGCATTGCCTTAAGCAAGTATCAAGTACACAGAGCTAGGAACAGAGGCGCGTGTATGCACATATAGGCATGTGTTATGTTTATCTGCTCAATCATACTACAAAATTGTATTTTTCCCATTGTGTAACATTTCAGAATGAGAGTAATGTAAACAACAGTGCTTTGACAATAGTTAAAAGTGGCGTAAGTTGAGCAAATTTAGATTTGTGTTATTCTGGGGGGGGGAGGGTGAATAATGGTGCAAGTGTAAGTTATAGCATGTTTCTTTAAATCTGTAATTTCTTTCTTACATCTCAATTACACATTGCCTGTAAGCAAACAATAGCTGCAGATGCGTAAAACAGAAGACCGTAAATTTTTTTGCTCCACGCAAAATAAGAAGCAACACTTAAGGTACTGATTTCATGTTGTTCATTCTGAGCAACACATTACTATGTTGAACTAATACTGTGTAAAGCTTAACAATTGATTTTAAAATGTATACTGACTTGTTATTTTTGTCATTGTGACTACTGTGTATCTTATGATTTGACATACTACATGCCCAATATATGTTTACATCATTGTGAAGGGCTTCTGAAGTAAAATAATAGATAAAACAATAAAAAATTAACTCTGCCAAACCCATGTGGCAGACAAAAAAGAGACCGAGAGAGAGACAGTCGCACACTGGTGACAGCACACCACATTATCACGCATCATCACACGTCTGCACACTCATAAACAATAAGTCTAGGACAGGACTTCTCAATTAAATGTACCTTCGGGCCACTTGTTTCAATTTTATAACTACCAAAAACACTCAGGGGCCAAAAGTAAAAGTAAAAAAAAAAAAAAAAACAGTAAATAATTTCATACGCAGAGATTGCATTGACTTAACTATTAAGAAATTGCCTTTAAATTTTTATAACAAAACATTTTCGCTGATTTGACATATTGATGGCAGGCCAGTAGAAATCGCTCTGCGGGCCACATCTGGCCCATGGACCGCCTATTGAGAAGGCCTGTACGACCAAATGCTACGTGTATGCTACCATGGTACGCCAACAAATGGTATGTAAAGAGATATTGTTTTACTTACTTGTGTGGACGATCCCATTACATACAATGTGTTATGCTAGTGTGATGAATATGCTGTTGCAAAAACCTGGCCACAGAGACACAAGTGTGTGATCCTATGCTTACAGTACTGAGGGGTATAATTGTACTTTGAACTCACTTTATGTGGATTCGCATAACATAGCGCAAGTGTTTAGCGAAGTGAATAACTCTTAGTATGCAAGACCGAGGAGTACTGAAAATACTGCAGAAACTAGCTGCATGGCTATTTTAAAAACTACTACTCAGCAGGGCTGCAAAAGTGGTAAACATCTCGGATGGTTTATTTATAATAATTTAATGTGGCATGCACTTTCTAGTCCTTATTAAGAGATATCTCACAGAACTTCAATACCAACAGGTGCGCAAGATACAGTTAACCATTCACACTTACAGTACATGAACACAACAATACTACATCAAATAACACAAATACTGTACTATTAAGTTACCTTACACATCTGTGGTAACAAAAATACAAAAAGTTTGCATTACAATAACAGCAACACATCAAATTTAAAGCTGTAACTTGTGCTACTTGCTCTCATTATATTTCAATTTGGTGTTAGACGAAAAGTAAATTTGGGTTATTAATGTAACTTGGCCAATTAGGATTTCTAGTAGAATTCTTTTTATTGCTTACAAGAAATTTCAGTTCTGTTTTTCCTTACACTGAAGATAACTTAAAGTTATCACCGTATTTTCTCAGAAAACAAACACACTTATACGTAGGTAGTGAAACACTGTCACAATGTAAAATAACATGCCACAACATAAGTTGCATATACACACATCCTGAATTGAGTAGAAAAACATTGAAATAAGTTAATGAGCATTTGTGTATACAGTACTTACAAGTAAAAGTTAAAATAGATCGGTTTTATAGCTCGTCGATATGGAGGTTACGAATATGTGCAACCTTACACAAATACAGGAAATTGGAGAGGAATCTGCCACAGCCTTTGTTAAGGAATCATCCCAGCATTCTGCTACAGTGATTTAGGAAAACATTGGAAAACGGAAATCAGAATGACTGGAGCCTGGGACCAACCTCGCGTCCTCCCAAAAGTATGTGTTACAGTTACAATTTTATGCAAGGTTTAAAACCTATACATAATTAAGTGACATATATCTTAGGCGAGCTGAGTTTGGAAAAACCCATTCTTAATAGCACCTACATCATAAATGGAAGATACCCCTTAAATGCCATTATTCTTGCAACAATAACTTGATCTGCACATTGACGCACCAGTAAATTAATGAATGTAAGCAGATACATAATTTGTATATAGAGAATACATTTCTTCTACTTCAATTTATCCACTCCAACAACTGTCACAATCAAATAGATATTTAAAAAAGAGACACATTAATTAAAATCTACAACTTAATCAAGCTATCTAAACATACCATAACGAAACAAAGTTTTTTATAAAATGTAAATAATGTGAACCACAAAATTAAGCTCATGAAAATAATGGAGTCATTGGGTACGACAGGCCAATTACATAAAAAATTAGTCATATCTTAGTAATACAATACATACAACTGGTTGCAAAAAACAACTAAAACTAGATTACATAGAGACCTGAAGACTAAATTAATTACTCATATTACTCAAATGATTTTGCCCCCCTACCCCTGTTTGCAGCATATGTTTGCATGTAGTTAACATTAAAATCTCGAGACAGATTCACTTTTTTGCATATAATAGCAATTGAAATATTATATTTTCTTGTGTATACTAGAATCTAAAAAATTTATTTTTGGATACAAAACCAACTATGTTTTCATCAAACACAGTCTAAAATTGTCACGCAGGCCTAATACCTATACACATGATTTTAAGCCATAGGTTCTTGGTTAATATCTTATACATGCCTGAGTTCATATGTTCTACACACATAAATAAATGCTACAATAATGGTTTATATACACAATGAGAAAAATAAAATTTAATGCTTGAATTTTTCAGGTGGTCACATGTTCAACACAATTGAGTGCAGACATGTTCTACTTGACAGGAATATTAACTGACTTGGCAGAGAAAACTGGCAATTTGTAAAACTCCAATACTACACCATGCATAATGTTAAAATTTACACAAATTTTACCAAACTTGCAATGCAAATGCTAACTATATACATACACAAGTGATAGGCCAACCAGTACATCTGCAAAAATCATCTTGCATTCACATAAATAAAAAAGTACGTTCCATAACATTACAAAAATCATACATTCACATACCTATTGAAATTATATCGCTGTAAGCTTAGATTAAAAATACTGTTACTTATTCTGGTTTGCAACCAGCATCTCCTCTGCATCACTAAAAATATCCTCTACTCATTCACTGCTGCTTAAGCATTTTTAGCTTACGCAGATTGGATTTCACTTTTGTAGACTTTGACAATTCTCGGTTTCTTCTTGTGCACCACCATGGCAGTGCTATGCTGCACAGTGATTCAAGAACTTTACTTTTAAGTTGTGCAGCATGAATTGAACAACCATTCTGAAGCCAGTGGAAGTTCAAGTTATCATTCAGAACAGATGTAACCGTAGATTGTACACAATTTTTGTGTGCAATCTTTGCAAGAAATTGGTCAATCAATTGTGCCCCTTTCTCAACACAATTAATGAGTTCTGCAGATGGATATGTCAGCCTTGAAACTTGACTTAAGTATTCTCTGAAAACAATGCCACAATGCAGGGTTTCATCATGTGTAGCTGCAAGTAAAGCTTCCTTGCACTGTTCACAGACACACTCACTCACAATTCTTCGTGCAACACTTCAAGCTACATATGCTGCAGAACTATAACTAGAAACATTGTCATTTGCAGCATTATCAACAATTACAGATGTTCCAAGCAGATCAGTTGAACAAGAAATGGAAGATGATGGTTTCACAGCAGGTGTCATGTTGGGAGACTGTGAAAAAAACTCTTGTAAGTTTGTTAGTAGTTCACCTGGATCACGTTCTTCTTCGCTGCAGTTGGAGCGATTCACATCCACAAACACAAGATCATTGATTAGGGAAGTTTTCAATGCAGATACAAACTGTGGCACAGTAGGATTTACATTAGAGCCACAGTTTGACCTAACACAACCAAAAAGATGTTCTAACTGATCTTGGTTGATGCAGCGTGGCAGAACATACTTAAAACCGAGGTGTTTCAACTTCTCCCATAGCAACTTCATCCCTTCAAGAGTAGCTATCCAACCACCAATACTTGGTGGACGGAAAAATTTCACACCTGAGCCATTTGACGAAATCCCAGTAACACAGTCACTCTTCACAACCTTCCAACTCTTGATCTCTTGTATACACTCATCCCAAAACTTGAGATGAAAACTTTCTCTCTCCTCACGTAACGGACATCTTAAACCTCCAGCTCCCTGAGGTTTGGGTGATGCACCATTGAGACTTTCGAACAATTTGTCGCAAAAAGCAACAAAGTGTGATGTGCCCACAGCTGTTGCAGCAAGAGAGCCTAGGAGACAAAACAAATTTTAAGCACAGAAGAACAAAATAGGGTAGACTATGCAACACTTGAGAGCAAAAAGGTTTATTAGTACCGAGTATGGTCTGTCTCATATAAGAATTCCACTTTTGACAGTTGTGCAGGCATTTATTTTTACAGCTGTTTCCATGGAATAAGTAGTGTTTTCCTCTGCTAAAAGTGATTTTTGAAACACACTCGGCTGGCTCTGAAACTGTGCAATTTATCAAAATTTAAAAGTATTTACCTGTAGGAATTTGAACACGTGATAGTCTTCAGAACTGTCAAATAATGGAATTCTTAAGTGAGACAGTATATAACCAATTTCTGAAATACCAATTGCTCCATAGCAAAAATTTTCTGGCATAGTACATAAAAAATGACTGACATGAGACATTGCATGAGGTCTGGTTAATTTTGAAGTTAAAGTGCACTGAGAGGCATACATATTTTTTCAAGTGAGATTAAAAATCAACTAATACTGAGATTACGTCAAATTAAGATAGTTACAGGTTTAGCACCATCAATGGAAGCTAAACATTGTTGATGCGAGAAAGGAGGAAAGTGGAGCGGTTGGTAAGGAAGTTCAAGATGGTGAGAGATGGAAGGATGAACACAGCTGGGGAACAAGGTACAGAGACGGACTTTCAAGGGAAAGGGAGATAATGAATAGAAGCAAAGTGTTTAAACAATGATGACGTTCAAGCAATTTTATAGCTCTGCAATATGACTTGTTGAATATATCTAATGACGTTAACCTGGAAACATTTTTCTGTTTCTGTAATGAAATTTAATTATTCTAACAAAAATGGAAACTTTTCCCATAGCATGCAAGTCACAGCCATCTTAAAAACACTATGTTACAAATCTTAATAATATTGTAAAAAAATAATAAAATAAAATAGAAACTCACCACTTGCTACCTGGGTATTGATTGCAGAAGCCATTGTGTGGCTCAAAACTTGGGCAGTAACACAGACTTTCATTGCAACAGGCCCTTTTGGTTCAATGTGTTTGGAAGTTAGTTTATACAGTGTTCTGAACACTGCCTGTGCACAATCATTGGAGTAAGCTTTCTCGATTACGGACCACATTGCTCTCAAATCAACAACTCTGTCCCCAATCTTAACTCTCACAACAAAATCATGTTAAAGAGCAGGTTTCTTAAACACTTTAAAAGGTGTAGAACGTCAAACAGAGCAATGACCGTGTGGTTCCCAATCTGAAAATATGGCTTGTCCTCAGACGCCCCTAAAAGTTTTAGAGCACGAGTGTTGTTCGTGCCCATATCACACACTGTGGCTACAACATTTAGACCTGCTGCATAACATGCCTCAAGGACAGACTGTAAAATCTCTGATAATGTTTGTGAAGTCACAGTTCCAGAAGAAATGTAAAATGCTACTGGCTGTTTCCACTTCTTATGGAGTCCCTTAACCATGAATACCATTGCATGGTTGCCTACTCTGCCACTTCTACCCTTTTCACCTAGATCTTCTAAACCAGAAATTGTATCACTTTTACTGTTGTACTGCAAGAGCTCACGTATAGATAATTCATCAAACAATAAGATGCATGTACGATCCACTTCGTCCATGTTGGAGATGGTTTATGACATTGACTGTAGGATATGGTCATTTAACCCAGGAAGGAGAGGTACATTTGCAAGCACCTTACCAAGAGTTTTCCTCATAGGAAGACTGAAAAACTTGCTTAGGAGTCTGTAGCTTTTTGGTGACCGTTTATATACTGCTAAAGCCAAAACTTTGTCAGCTTTGGTCCACCTTCTTCCTCTAGGTTTCTTCCTGCTGCACAAAATTTGTGAAGCAAGGAAATTTGCACATGGACGAGACAGTGAACCAAACAAATTCTGAAACACAGCAACAGGGTTTTTAGTTATGTCCTGTAAACATGTTAACTTCAGTTTTCTTTGCTTCTTGTATTTCCTTATAATACGATTTAAAGCAGACTGTTTTTGGTTTATAAGCTTGACAAACTTCTTCTTTCGTGGAGTAATTTCTTTGATAGATGTGCAAGAAAGTGAACTTAAAGTTGTGCTTCTTTTCTTGAGGAAATGACCAGTCTCGCTGGGAATAGGTGAAATACCTGGAATTGAACATACACCTTCCAAAAAAACTGGCTGTCTCACAATAATTGTGTTCTGAAGTTACAGTATTAAAAACATGTAATGAACGCTTGCACTTCTGATGTGGAGTTGAAGATGTTAAAACAGATGGTTCATTTATTGAGGTACTAGTGCTAATGTTGGATGTGTGCCTTGAAGGTGTAGTTTCACATCTCTGAAATTCCTCAGTCAACTGTTGTTCATGGTGATGAATGTTAGTTTCTAAGAAACTAATCTTTGAATAAGTGTGATCATTCTGAACAAATGTTTCAGCATAATCAGGTTCAGATGTATTCTTGTTTTGACTGACAGAGTCTTTCCTGTTTTCTTCAGGTGATGCAACAGATTTACACACACTTGTAATTTTGTCAGTTTCAATGACGACCCAAGGCAAAGCATCACCATCATCAACAACTTCAGGGATGTTTGTGGAAGTGTTATCTACCGGCTGTAAAACAGACTTTTCAAGTTTATTACCTGCAGGTATAGAACTATCCAGACACAAATCTACACGAATTGTAGGAACAGCTTTATAAATAAGGAGCTGTCCATCTGGATCACGATACTGGTCTTTCGAGAAATGTAAATGACACAAGTACAGATCTGTTTTTCTTGAACCCAAGATACTAGAGTTCTGAGTAAAATTAACCCATTGCTAGTATCTGCAACAACAGAGAAAAATACATATACTGAAACAGAGCAGCATTTCCAAAATTGCTTATAGAAAAAATTATAAATGTATAATAATTACGATGACATTCTAGTCTCTACAAACACAATTTGGGTACAATTCTTACTGGGGTATGGATTTTTGAATCAGTGTGGTGAGAGATATATTGGTCAGCGCTTAACATCAAGGTCTTTAGCGTGGTGAGGGATGATATGAGGTAGATGCAGCGGGGACTGAAGGGGCGGAGGACATGAGAGATTGCCGGAATGAAGGTGCGGGGGAAACGGGAGTTCCCCGAGAAAACCCGCCGACCAATAGCATCGTCCGGCATGATTCCCACATGCGAAAATCCGGGGACCAACCCCGTATCTGGAATGACATAAGGTTTAGTGAGTGGTTGACTGGATTAAGGTATTTCGCAGGGGATGAAGACAGAGTGAAAGTGAGGGAGGCAATGTTCGAAGATGGAGAGGCTACGTCAGGAATGCCGCAGTGAAGTGTGTTGGGGTCTATGTTATTCACTATAATGGTGAATGACACAGGATTCAGGATAGCAGATAAAATGAGACTGCAGATGACTATGTACTACATACAGAGGTGGGCAGTGGAATCAACTTGCAGGAGGATATTGATACGTTGTACGTACCTAGTCTTGGACAGCGGAGAACAGAATAAAGAATAATGTATGTAAAACCCACTTGAAGTTTACTAGGAAGAGAGTGGTGAGTAGAGAGGTATACAGATGGAATGGGCAGGAGATTCTAGAGGAAACTACAAAATATAAGTATTTAGGAGTTGTGATGCAGGCAGATCTAAGGTGGACAAAGCAGGTGGACAGAGTGGTTAAGAAGGGACGAAGGGCTTTAGGACTTCTTGGGAGGGTGTTGAAGGAAATTAGTGGTGAAGTGAAGGAAAATGCATATTGCACAATGGTTTGTCCAGTATTGGAATATGCTGCTGTGGAGTGGGTTCCGTACATGGAGGTGAAACAGCTGGAGAAGGTGTAGAGAAGGCAGCAAGGTGGGTGATGAATAAATGGAAGAGGCAGGGTCAGGCTGGTGAGGAGGAAAGGAACTTTACACCTAGTGCAATGATGAAGGAATTGGAATGGAAACCGTTGAGGGACAGGAGAATGGAAAAGCTGGTCCGGTTGTATAGGGTGATGAACAGGGTGGGAGGATGGGGCCAGTTTGGCCTGAAAACTAACTAAGGAAATGTTTCAGAGGGAGTGTTAGAAGAAAATTTCATTGTATTTTCAGTTTTTGAGCCATAACATTTATTAAAATTGGGTAAATATCAAGAATCACTACTCATCGTGTTACAGATAAAGTTTATTAATAAAAAATGTTTCTACAGCGATGAAAAGAAGTCGTACGTAAATAAAATATTAGTTTATTTACTTCCAAATTTGCTATTTTTCGTCCAAATTCTAAGTCCAACTCCCATGTTTTACGTCTTCGCCATGATATGTGTTTACATGGAACTAGCGTTCCTAGCGTTAACTATTGAAAAGTAGCACTAATACGTTCTGCAACTATTCTTTAGGCAGCAAATTCAGTAGTAGAAAAACCGTCATGCTCATAACACGTGTTTTTGTAGCAGTAGCTGTGCGTATAAAGGGAGAATTTGACGGTGTGCGTACAAATGATACTTGCTAGCAAAAGTGCTTCACTGCGTTTTAGTGGTGTATGTAGTGTGTGTTTTATAAACCTTTTTTTAATTTGGAACTCTCGTGGATGATAATTATTAGTTAAATTTCGCTGACACAGGAGCGAATACGTTACGCGTACAATGTATGTGGAGAGATGTCGACTCATGCACCACTACAAAAGGGGACAAAGTCATCATCGTGGCGAAGGATTTGTAACCGCCATCGAGTTGAGTAAGTAAAAACTTTTGTTTCAGACATTCCTCTTGTTATTCTAGTAAAACAAGCATGCACCATGCGTCGTTGTGAACGATAATTATGACGACGTTTTATTTATGGTAATATCTGCCTGACATGAGTACGGTATGTATTAAATATTTATTTTTTGTAGCTTCTGCGACTTCTATTGGCGTTAGAATGTGTTTAAATAGGGCGTATAATGGGTATTGAAGACGTGTAACATCAGTACACCTAGCTTACAACGTGAATTAAAAATGCAATGTATTTTGTCCACATGTATTTCAGTTAAAAATATTTTTAATGTTGTATACTATATAGTACATTAGCGCAATAGGTAAATCGCATGCATTTACTACAGTATTTGTTTTCAATTCATGCTAGGACGAGTTAAAATACTTTTGTTATTGTGTAGTAACATGGTTATTATGAATATTTTGCATTCTCGATTTCCCAGATTTTAACATTCCTTTATCGCTACAGATATTTTATAATGCAGGCGGTTTTATTACTGGCAGCTATTTATTTCGGTTATATTACTCGTAAATAGCACAGGTCAGCAGGTTATTATTATTAATTTACATATTTTTACCCCACAATTTCCCTGATCTTCACAACCTTCCCCACTATCGAGTTTTTATAAAGTAGGCTTTTCGGGTACTCGCGCATGTTTTTTTCTTATTCTATTTACGTAAAATTGTGTACTTCAGGTACTTATTATAGTTATTTTACGTATTTTTACTACACAATTTCTCTGATCTTCATAGCCCTCCCCACTAGCAATTTGGTAGAATATAGGCGTAATTATTAATCGACACTACTGATTTCTGTTACTAATCAATGTAATTAATCGTAAATAGTATATTTCTGCAGTTGTTTGTTAGTTTTCGCATTAATAATGATTCTTGATATTTACCACGTTTACTTTAATTTCGTTCTCCTCTGTCCACAATAGTATCATATTAACGTCATACACAATAACATCAATTTAAGTGTTTAGGAATACGTTATTTGAAAATATCGACATGATGTATTTATGCATAGCTAAACAAAATTAAATCTACCACCTAGGCTACTTGCCTTGCATGTTCGGATGGTGATTTTCCTTGCGGAAAGGGAAAAACCTGTACTCGGACGGTAGAGATTTACACCCTTCCGAAGAACATTTCTTTTTCCATAAGTATGGAGCAGACATCATCTATTTAGTAGCATATGACATAATATTAAAGCATCCGAAAAAGAATTGTCAATAATGAAATTATGTTTCCGAACTTATGTTTGTAAACAACACAGAAAAAAAAACCTGCTATTACAGACCGTCAGTTAGCGCTCCAATCTAGAATGCGGACAAACATCCAACTACAAGAGGTAAAAAAGCTTGAACCGTTTTCCTTATTCGAGTTACCCCCCCCCCCCACCCCTGGTTAGTACTTCCAAGTTCAGAGCTACAGTATTTCCATAAATAAAATATAGCTAAAGACTTAAATGAAAAAATAATAATACGATACGTTACCTGGATGGGGTTTGTGGCATTTTGAACAGAATCTCTCCAAGTTTATGTATGAAAAATTGTCTATTTGTTCTGTTAATAAATCTGTATAAACAATTAGCTGCGCGCAGCTCATACACTCTAAAAAAATTTGTAAAATTTACAAGGGTATTCTTTGTACTTTTACAAGTCCTTGTAAAAGAGCAAAGAATATCCTTGTAAAATCATTAGTTCATGAAGTTACAAGGGTAAACTCTGTAACACTACAAAGGAATTTCTTGTACCTATACCGACATTTCCTGCACTGTAAATTATTTTGTAAAATATGACAATGCACTTCTTCGTAGTTGTACAAACTTTTGTAAATGTTGAAAATATTTCTTGTAAAATTATTCGTTTATAACGTTTAAAGGATTTTGTTTGCTGCAAAAAAAAACTTAGAAAATTAATGTTTAGCCTACAAAAATCGTTAGTTCGCCGGAAATTACTTATGCAAAGATCACAACCTATGAAAAGTTTTTGTCTGGAATAAAGTGAATATTTATATTAACTGCGTGCTTTAAAAGCAAGAATTATTACTTAACTTTACATTGAATGTATACAAATAAATAAAGGCTAACCAGTACGTAAGTCACGGTGGTCTAGGGGTAAGATGTGTAGATGCTTAGCGTGGTGAGAGTGGTCTGAAACTTAACACCTCTCGAGATTTTTTTATGTATTCAAAATAATCTCTTGTTTACGTCCTTTATTCAAAAGTTATTTGATAAATAAGTTCAGTGTTATTTATGAAGTAAAATGGACACTTAAATTTACATTCTTCCTTATTGAAAGTACAGCTACAAGGCTAGTCCTTGCAATTTTACAAACATATACTTTGTATTTAATTACAAGGACAACCATTGTAGTTTTACAAGGAATTTTTTTGGCAACTGGGTTTCCTAGGCTTTTCTTTGTAAAAGTACAAATTTTTTTTTACAGTGTAAAGCTCATCCTAGATTTTCTTCAACGTTCTAAAGAAACGGAAGACGATGTGTTAGAAAAACGACAAGATGCTTAAGGACAACCACGGCTATACAAGTTATGAAAATATAAGAAATAATACCATAAGTTGATGGTGTAAGTGTGTTGAAGTGCGATAAAATAATAATTATATATTTTTATGGAATATTTTTAGTTTTGTAAATGATACTTGTGAGTACATTTTACTCTTGCGACACAATTTTAGCTCGCATAGTTTTCTCATAACGTGGTGTCAAAGTGAAAATTTGCTTGTTACGCTGCAATGTAAATAGTGAAAACCAATTGGCTTAATCAAAGAAAATAATTCACAGTGAACTTACATCCCATAAGCTATGCAATAAAACATTAAAAAGGCGACAACTAAATGTTTTGAATTTAAGAAAATCGCAAAAGTACGAAAAGTTGCAAATTCAGCATTTTTTTTATAATACAAAAACAGTTCACGGGATTTTTAAAATGTCTTATTACGTAGCCTATGGTATGTTATTTCACTGTGAATTATTTCAGGTACGTCAGTCAATTGGTTTCCACCATTTGCATGGCAGTAGGAGATGCAAATTTTGACTTCGACGCACCATTATGAGAAAATTACGCGAGCTAAAATTGTTTCGTAAGAGGAATCTGCACCAACAATTATCGTCTACAAAACTAACACTGTTTTATATAAATATAAAATTATGTCTATCGCACTTGAACACCCTTAATAGCACGTCTGTACATCCACTCAAGTAGGAGTTATTATTCGCCACGCAGAGCGGTCCCTAGCCACATACTATACCAAGTGGGTCAAGTATTGAGTCCAATCACCGGCAGGTTTCCTCTGATTCTGTATCCACTGCAGGGCATTGCTGACGGTTATCCGAAACAGAACAATTATGGCATTTCTTTCATCCTACCTACCGTAACCTTTCGCACAGTTATCCCGCACGTACACTTTATGACGGCGTATTTTGACATGTAAAAGTTTGTTAATTGGTCGTTTGTGAAAACAAATAATACATGTTGACTATTATCTGGTTTAACGCTCCAGGTAAATATAATTTAATGTATGGACATATTATATGTTTAGTATTTTTAAACGATCGAACCCGACTTATTTATAATAAAGAATGTTTGCAGAGTCAACATTTAGAAGCAATGGATATATTAAGAATGAAAATTGCTGTAAACTGGTGGATTCAAATCATTAGGAATATATATCAATGTTTGATTGGTTTAAGTAAAACCTCTTTCACATTTTGACATTGTTAACAGGAATTCAGATGTTTTGTATCAATCATCAACGATTCATTTACTGATTGTTAAAATCTGACAGAAGCAGCACCATTTTAACTCCTAAAGCGTCACATTTTTATGAAACGTTTGTCGGTATCAATGATTTTCGCAGTTAGCTTACATCCTAAACTTATTCGATTTCTTACCTAATTTTCTGAAATGTCATTCAGTTCTATAAAGTAGCGAGGCATGAAAATATGTAATTTACTAAGATAAACATTACTTTATTCCGGAAAATGTATCAGCGTCTAGAAATGGATATTAAAAAATTATGTAATTACAACAATATCATAATTTTACTGTGATAGGTGCTCACTTTTAATAAGCCTATTTATATTATTTGCTGAAAATTACGAATATTTCTTGTTAAACTAAAGTGAAAACGTGTTTTACATTTGTACGTATACATAAAAATCGCACACTTGAAACTATGTAAGAACCAGTTTATTCAATACTCCCACATGATACTTGATTTAGAAACATCTCTTAACGATTATAACCAACTTTTGCCGACTGCAATAAGAGGGAAAATTCCAACCTAATTCTATTAAAAAAAAAAAAAAAAAAAAAAAAAAAAAAACATAGATGTATAAATGCGTTGGACCGTAAACTACACATATATGAGGTGCATGGAATGATAATGGTGTATGTCATGTAAAGTAATTTTCACAAAAACAATTAATTGGTTTACATATAAATGAAGTGCCGGTTTTTTAGTGCTTAAATATTTAACCTTCGAAAATTGAGTAAAATGTGTAATAACTGTCACGGGATTTTCTTTTAAAACATGTTTAATATGAATGAAAAAAGCACCTCTTAGTACAAGTGACTTAAGCAACCATAATTCTAAGCCCCTCATATGTAGAATTAAGTAGTTACCACTTGAACTGCGATAGACAAATAAGCTAGTAAAGCACTGCACGCCCGTTGAATGGCTCGCGTGTAGAAGCGAATACCCAGGAAAATATTATAGTCCAACGGCAACGTTCGTCGCGTTGTGAAGATCAGGAGTGTTTCGACCGAGGTAAGAGAAGTTGTCCGACACCGTCACTCATAAGTGAAAGGACTAGAGTTTCTGTCGCGCGTACTTGTGCTTGCTGATGAAACACGTCAACTTTAGTCAACAATAGAGTCTTAAAAAAATAACTCTTTTTATGTTTTCAGCTTTTAGTGTTATTTTCTATATGTTCTCTTCAGATATTAAACAAATAATGATTAAATAGTTATTGTATCCGCTGTTAGTAAACTGCGCCGTATTAGTGCTATTCCCGGATTATTACTTATTTACAGGTTCGTCATTCTGACGTATTGCGAGCTTGTAGTGATGGACACTTTTAGTTGAACTATATGTCCGCTAGTTGTAGTTTTGTGGCTGATTATTGCTATTATAATCTAGCAGTAAATTTATACTTGCGTGTACACATTTATTTTTGCTTTGTGTATCTCACAGAAGATTTTACAATTAAATAGTATGTAAAGTTTTGACGTAAAAACGTATTAACTGTTCTAGTAGAAATTTCGTAAGATTCTCTTTAATTCATGATTTATTAATTTTTGTTAAGTTTCATATTGCTTTTCTTTGTTTAATTCTTTTAGTCGGCATTTACCAAGCACAAATGTTATGCCAAGGGACCTGAAAAATTCGTGTGTTTTAGGCACAAGCTAGAATTCCAGCAACTGTACGTTTGTATCACTTTCGCGATTGGCTCTTGGCAGCTTCTGAAAGTCGTTTAGGCAATAACAGGTATGCAACTAAACACACGCCCATATCACTGTGGAAGCGAGTAGATAATTAACAGTTGCGGTATGCTTCATTTCACAGATATTCTTAGAAGCTAGCTTACAGGACCGTAAACCTACGAGTTTTTACGGTCCCTACAGTTAAGCCCTAATTTCGGCACACATAAATTATAACACAACTAATACTACACCCTCTTTAATATTGGCTGAAGAACGCTCAGTATTTCAAATTTAGTTATAATTAGTCATATTTCTATGCATATTGCTATATATTTACCAAGTAACCGTCTGAAATACTCGCCTACTCACCAACTGATTATGTGAATTGTATCTAATCGTGCTAGAAGCGACAGAGGTATTTTTTTTGGCATACTCATTACAAATTTATTGTTTGAACAGTATTGCAATATTAGTTGTTGAAATTAAACCATGTATACAGCTGAGAGCGAGCCAATAGTCAGGCGAGGAGAGGATATGGTCACGTGTGGTGTTTATATCACTCGCCTGCCAACATGGTGAACCTGGTCACATAACCGGCGAGGTCGTTCCTCATATTCCAATACGTGAAACATGGTCGACGTAGCCGTTAGCCGGCGGGTTTTCTCGGAGTACTCCTGTTTTCGTGGCCATTACATTATGTAGATGTTTATTACTTCCCTCGTGAACGCAGGAAACGTTAAATTTTTTACGGTAGATAGTATAAGTACAACTAACAATTTATTGATTGTTTGGATTTATTAATTCACTTACCCAAGTGATGTTCAGCTCTGGGCCGGGTTGCAATAAATACATGTTTACTGACACCATAATTTAAAAAAAAATAAAAAACATACAAAGATTTTATAAAAACTATTATAACTATTGGTTACTAACATATAAATCTAAACGCTTAATGGATAATATGGACTCTAGAAAGTAATCTAAAGACAAGCCTAATAACCTTATTTACACTTCACCTAATGAAAAATATTCACTTAAATACCAGGTATACAATTTTACATAATCAAAAAACATTGCAATGTGGTAAAATAATATAATTAGGCCAAGAAAACAATAACATATGTGCAAAATAACACGGCCTAGTAAAATCATCTCTGCAGGATAACAATTCAACCGCCTATTTTTAAGAACAGGTTTTTAAAAGTTTGATACTGTTTATTGATTTTCAAATCTTGATACTTGTTTAAAATTCTTAAATATTTGCTGGACTTACGTTCCTTTCGATAGTGTTTTATTCCTGGCGGTCAGTCATTCTACAATTTATTTGCTTGCTATATAAGTAAACGACTTTTTATAAAAATAATATTTCTGTGAATTGGGACTTTTAGTTTGGCTTCATGACGAATTACATGCATGTGGTTTGTTTTAAGCTCTCTTAGCTACACTGTTTTTGGAACCTACAATCCTTAGATACAGAACTCTGAGGGCCGTATCTATAAACGACTTTCGAATGACAACCAACTGCTCGCCAATGCTTTCTCTATGGGGATAGCAGTAGGTTGTCATTTGAAAGCCGTTTATAGATACGACCCTGATGCTCCTGTTCGTTAAGGTGACGAACATTGTTCCGTTAGGCGTGGTACGTTGTTATCTTCATAAACATTTTTTGAATTTTCAGGAATTTGAAAGTCTATATAAAAAATGACCTACTCTAGAAACTCACTTCTGTCAGTGACTGGTATGACGCATTTAAGAACAAAATTTTAACCTTCCGTAGCTTTGTATCTAAGATTTCGGCGCAAGAGTTTGCATAGTGAGAAGTATTTAATTTCATAAACCAAATATATTTATTCGCAACTCATTTTTTGTTCTGAATATCATATTGTTCTTTCAACAATTCAGCAGTTGTTTTAAACATAGGTATTTATTTATTTTTTAAATTGTTGGCTTGCAAAAGTTATTTATGCCAAGCAAATGTTACGTTTGTACACTAAGTAATTTATACACGAAGTAATTTGTTTACTTTCGTGTGACCAATTATGAGGACAAAATATATTGTTGGCGTAAAAAAACAATAGTTTAATTTCGGCCACCGTTATGGTTGATCACATTTTGTTAAACGAAGTTGGCTATTAACTTAAAAATAATGATCGTATCATCCAACGGACATAAGTTTTTAAATAACACTGGCGATACGAAAATAGTTAATGAAGTCAAAATGTAATTATTATACTCTTTGTGACTGGGATCGTCATAAATATTTGAAGGTAGCTGGAAAAGTGGTTAGTTAGGAAAAAGTAAAACATAGTTCACAAAGCATAATTTCTCTTTAACGTGTTTTGAAGCTCTAAACCTGTAATATGCAGAGTGTCAATTCCATAGATATATCTCTTATGTATAACTGTATTGCATTGTTCGTTTTCGTACAACGTATTCTATTACATTTTGGATAACCTGTAACCTGTACTTTAGTAACATCATGCGTCTATATAATATACGTATGTATGTATGTATATATATATATATATATATGTATGTATATACGCACACAGGTTGTCAGAATAAGACCGAATCCTTTTGGGGGTAATTCATGACGACAAAATATGATTAAAACGTATAGAGGAATGTTGCCTAAACCTGTTGTTAGTACCAATTCTGTCTACGACACTGCCAGTTTTGCGCCGACATCTCAGGAAGTCTCTTTCTGTAACCATTTACACGATCTGTGAACATGATACCATTACAAAGGTTGTTTTAAGACAAGAACTTTAATGAACTTCTATAATTTACAATGCTGTGTTCGTAATTTTTTAATGAATTTTTTTTAATTATTGATATTATTTTTCAGTCGTTACTCTGTGAATGTGTGATAATTTACACAACTTCAACGGCTTAAATGCCAACTGCACGAAAGTGCAGAGAAATGCGTCGGTATACTACACCGCCAAGTCATCCGAGGTTCGTTCAGGGGAGTGGGGGCCAGGCGTAGTATCGCTGTGAGAATGGAGATGAGAAAGTTGGAGGGAGTGTCAGATAGGGTATAGACACCAACCACTTCATATATATATATATATATATATATATATATATATATATATATATATATATATGTATATATATATGACAGCCGAGGGGAAGGGAGTGAGCTGCCTGATCTTGTGTAGGTAGTCAGTTAACATTTCTCCTGGGAATATGGTTGGCTTGGCAGTATACGTAGGCAAACCGCCTAACGTACGGAGCACAGGTTTCATAGCGACAGGAGTTGTTGAAGAAAGTTTGAATACACTACAAAGAGATTTTCAACCAGAACCAGTGCCCTACGCGTGTCAAACAAAGACGTTTTTTTTAGTTTCTGTAAATCGATTTTTTCTATAAAATGTCAAAAAAATTATTAAAATGCATGGTTACCACATTGCAAACAATACCAAGCACACCTCTACTAATTTTATAACGGTTATAGGAACATTTTATGAAA
Organism: Medauroidea extradentata; assembly: GCA_003012365.1. Classification (NCBI taxonomy): domain Eukaryota; kingdom Metazoa; phylum Arthropoda; class Insecta; order Phasmatodea; family Phasmatidae; genus Medauroidea; species Medauroidea extradentata. The sequence goes on along the minus strand of PNEQ01062751.1, from coordinate 18,302 downwards.
AGAAACAAACACATTTAACAGCATTGTTCATATAAACTTTATAAGAAAAACTGCTCCTTAATATTTCGCGATTTTCATTTACGAACACAATAGCATTCCCAGGCCTCTTAATTAAATTGAGTGTACTTACATTAGTAATAAATATAGGCTATTAGTTTGTACATATTTTCTTCTCATATAATCAGGAATTAGTCCCAAAAGGTGTCGGTCTAATTAAGATTTATCCTCTATGTGTGTGACTTCGTAAGAAACGTTGACTGCACGGCAAATAATGTGTCGGCCAGACTGTGAAGGTAGAAAAAGTTCAGTCACAGAGCAATGCGGCTAAGACCATCGTGGGCTGCGGTAATCCCCGACACACAGCGACCCCCAAACCTTCCTTATCTCGTTCTGCTCACTGTGGTTCGTTATCCCGGGAGAGGGCTTTGCTCCCTACACCAGCTTTCTCCGCTTTCTTCCTCTCATTCCAGGCATTTTATATTGTTTTCCCTCCACTCGCCTCTTATGTCTCGCCAGCACGAGGGACGAGAATTGGAAAAGAAGGCTTGCCGAAGAGGGGAACACAACCCTCCCGACACCACCGTCCTCGTGTGACCTTGAGTCGCGTTTCCTCATCGGCGGCTGTGCGCGAGAAAAGGAAGAGGGATTGCCGCTGGTCGATGGCGAGAATCCAATTACCACGGCGACTGTCGAGGTCAGCGTCGTCCGCTCAGGGCAGACTATCTCGCCGGACAGTCCCTAGAGGGCAGGTTACTTCCCCCTCCAGCCAACCCCTCAACAAACGCGAGTCATCTCCTCCCCACAGAGCGGCTTTCAATTTATCCTCCTGACTTTTTACCCCTTCTTCACCGCGCCATCTTTCAAGGGCGCAAGTCTCTTCAGCCTGCTGGGATCGCCGAACATACAATTCTTGGTGGTTTGTCGATTGTTGACATGTGCACTTATTACGATAAGGAAAGTCATTATAAAAATACCAGAAAGTAGAAAGAATAACATTAAAAATATTTTTTTCCACGCCTCGTCAGTACGCCTCGTTCGGTAATTTTCGATTAGAAATAACACTACAAGCATATTTATATTTCTCGCACCAAATTTTATATTACGTTAGTTGCTCAATAAAATGTTATTGCATATTTAAAATTGTATTATAGACATGCACACTCACACACATCAGTACGTACACGAAGGACCTCACGAGCCGCTGTGGCCGAATGGCAAGACTATTCGCCTCGCACCAAAGCGATCCGGGTTCGATTACCGGCGGGATTGGTCTCCGATTTTCGCATGTGGGAATCGTGCCAGACGATACCGCTGGTCGGCGGGTTTTCTCGGGACTCTTCCGTTTCCCCCGCCCTTACCATTTCGTCGCTGCTCCGTATTCACATCATGTCAACCCTCACCAGCGCTAAAGACCTCGAGGTTAAGCGCTACTCTCAATTGAAGGACCTCAGACATGAAATTTCGAAAACTGAGTTAAGCATATGTAGTTGGTAGTTGGTACTTCTGGGTATGTGTTACCTGCTACAAGGACTTCAGTCATGACTGAAGATGTTTTAGCATGATTGTTCTCTTCGCAAATGTTTCTTTGTTTATTTAGCAGACATGTTTTTAGATTGAAGTGCGAGAGAACGACAGTGTAAATGTAAAAGTTATGTTTTTGTTAAGTACATGTGGTGGCATATAAGATTGTGTATTGAGATGATGGGAGAATACTGTCATATAAGAGACTTGGTATTTATTATTTTATTTTAAAATATAAGAGCTAAAAATTAAAATTAATTGTTCTCTAAAGCATGAACTAGTATTATTTTTATAAAATATGCCGAGTAAAAATAATCATCAAGAAGCTTTATATACAGTCATTTCGTTATGGAAAACATTTAAATCATTAATTAAGTAGTTATATTTTGAAGTAGGGGTAGATTAATTATTTGAGATAATTGTAAAACTGAATTTTTTTCGTTGTTTAACTTTTTAAGGACCTTAGGCAATATTCAACATTAAATGGTAAAATGTATAGGTAATTTACGAACTAAACGCGTGCTAAAGTTTATCTCGGAAATCCTTTCAAAACCAATATTATTTAATAGTTTATACGTGAAACCATCCTAAAATGTGTTCTTTACATGTACGTTTATTTCAACATTATCTACAATTCTTTAAATCTATGGGACCAGCGTAGGTTTGTGAAACCCGGATTCGCTCTGCATCTAGTGGCGATAATACACGTAATGTATTACCAATGATAGTCCTATTACTCTACCTCTCGAAAGCTCCTAGTGTGTGCATACAGGACGAACACTTCACAAACACTGCAGGGATGCAAGCAGACACCAACAGCATTTCTGCGATAAAAATTAAAATAATAAATTGGTTACGAAACAGTAAGCAAGTACAAGGTGTAAACAGTTGCTGCTGTGTATTCCTTCATAGACCTATACAGAGATGGCGGAAGGGCTGGCTTAAGCCTCGGGATGCAATGCTTCCAGCACGCATCCTCGGGCTGACACACAAGGACGCATTTGCATTTGATCCGCGTGGGAAGAGCGACCGTATGCGCGTCCCAAGTCTTGTCTCGCACGCTTGAGGGGCTGCATTAGAGACCTCCTGTTTCTGCCTGAAGACGTCGCCTCATGTTACTTTCATGCTTCTTCCGTCCTCTTCTCTGGGTCCTTCTAGTCGAGCCGCGCACGACCTCTTCCTATCCTTTCACAGCTCCCAGTAAATCTCTTGAAAATGGGCTTTTATCAGTTAATCAAACGCTCCGAAGAAACTCTTAATAAATATGAACACTGACTTTCTACTGGTGTAGCAATAATCAAGGTATAAATTATACATGTTGAGGCAAACTACATTTACTGTATTTTCACCAATAACTAGGTCCTGTTCGAGAATTGATAGCTTTTTTTTCTGCAAAAATGCAACAAGCTGGAGGATCTAAGTTATAGAAATACGGTCGAAGGAGGCTACGTAAGCCTCTTTATTCGTTTATATAAGCCGTAATATTAATACATCATGCTTATGAAAGTAGGTTTCAATTTGTGGTGTGGTGAAATGTTTATTGTAATTAATACTTTACTTTTCGGTATCAACCACATGAATACGCATTATGTGGCGTTTGAATTAAGGTTGAGATGGCTATTTGGGGTCCTTTACATCTTAAGAATTTTATTTTCACGCAACCTCATTTGTTTAACAAAACGTCTGGCAGTGCCTTATGGAGCAACTAAGAACTAAACGTGACAGATTAACAAATTATTTTTACGTTTACCAATGACCCTGTCCTTCAAATGTTAATACAAATTTTCCAGATTAGCCAATTTTTATAAAACTTGTGTAAACGTTTGAACCTAGAAACTGTAAAAAAGAAAATAAGGTGTGTTGCATAGTAGGTGGAATTAAGTTTTTCCACAGGCAGAAATATTCTCAAGAGCTTATCGGAACATGCTCGGGTGATGTAACAAACGCCGGGTCACTTGCTGCTGACGCTACGAGCGACGACACGAGACATGATCTGGTCAAGATAAACATGAAGGTAAGTTCTACATTCGAAAGAAAATTAGTACCAATAAAACGATTGGTTGAAACTATTTAATAAAGGAAATTAAATACTTAAGTTTTTATACGAAACAATGTAGTTTTTGGTGGCAAAGACAAGGTTAATGTAAAAGAAGCTTTGGTTTGTGGCCGTTAATAGAAAACAGACGCAGGAGGTTCAATGTAGTAAGTACTTTGTGAATCAAATTGAATAAATAAACTATGGCGGCCACCATCTGAACAATAGCTGTTATCCAAATCAGCGGGCTGCAGCTAACTGAACAACTGAATGACGAAAACATGAGCAGAGATGACGCCAAGACGACCGTCGAAAGTGAAACATGAAATGGTAGCCAGCAGAAAAGTGTGAAATACATTTTATTAGATATTTTAGAAATTCAAGTAAATGTTCTGCAAGTTTTTTGAAATATGGAATATTTTTAAAAATTTGAAATTATTTATAACTTTTCTCATTTCCCCCACATTTTTCCTTATTTATAAGAAATTTGGAAAATGCCGGAAATTGAAGTAGAATTTCACAACCCTTATTCAAAAGTCAGGGACGAAGTGCAAGGTTAAATCAGTCTTTAAAGTTATAAAGATGGCGACGGGGTGTGAGGGTACGGCTCCAGGCTTCCAAGTCAATGAAACATTGCGGGATCGGTCCCCGGATTCATGCCGGACGATGACCGCTGCTCGGCTGGTTTTCTCGGTGCTGCTCCACACATCATGCCGCTCTCACAAGCGCCAAAGATCTGGCTGTTGAGAGATAATCAAACTACCTTCATTGTTCACATTATCATATTTTGGTACTGAAAACCGTCAACACAACATTTTTGTAACTCTTCTAACATCAGTGTAATTTCAGTGTTATATTATCGAAATTTATTATGCTATCTATACATTTATTAAATCATTTAAATAAATGTCTAGTGTTAGCGTCAATTAACTACGTTGATACTGTGTGATATAAGACAGATATTTCCTTTTAGAAACATTTATCGTTTCTATATTATTTAAGACTGAATATAGTTTAAATCCGTTACCAACGGTAGGAAGTAAAGTTTACTGTCTCGAAAACTACCTACATTTATGTCGTTAGTTACTTCTATGAACCTACACGACGACAGTTTATACAAAAACAGAAAATATACTCAGGTATAACGTACAGATTCTTGTTTAGCAGGTAAACGCAGCGCTCACGATTCATTGTGATGCGACATGGTGGCTGCAGGTAATTATTGATTGTTACTAGGAGAGAAGGTAGAGGGTGGAGAAGAGGAAGGGAGTATTCGCGAGTCATGGGAGGGGGTGGCACTAGGGTTAAGGGTTGCGAGAGGAACAAGATAGCACGACGCCTCGCTAGGGGTGAGCGATGTTCTTCTTTAACCCAGGCAGGGCAGCGCGCCAAGTAATTGGCACCTGAGACAAGATGAATGAGTATCGTCTACCTTATACCAGCCACCTCGCATAGCCCTTGGCTGCTATTATTTCCTAGCTGCTATTCTGCTCGACCGTACTTGCCTCGAGTCGCTTCAGTCTGCTGGGTCGGAGCAAATTATGCAACGTGAATGAAGCTACCAAGCCTGACTCAAAATTTTCAAACACTCTTCACTTCCTTCTGCTACTTTTACTGCAAATTTTGCTTCGTACTTTCAAACTCAATACTTGCGGTATTTATTTAAATTGAGATATTATGAGCTGTTTATTTAACACGAGTCAGTGAAATTCATGTTTTTTTTTCTAGTTCATGCTGCAAGTATAAACAGCACGAAATTGCTGACACAACAACAAACACACACGCAGTGGTCACACACGCTGCGTTAGTGTTGGTAATCATGACTTCACATTATGTAATATAATACTAATTTATGAGCACTGTATCTATTTTGGGGGATCTTATAGATAATAAACCTTAATTTTTAATCAAGATAAACAAATTATCTAAATTTCTAATGTAACATTCATTGAATACCATTTACTATTCCTTTATCAAAATACAGTACAGGTAAAAATTTTAAGCTACTCTAGGAAACCATCAAAATCTACATAGAAACTAAACTAGTACCGCAAGTGCCATGCGAATATTTCTGTTACTTCCTATGGCTTAAGAAAATTATTTTAAGAACTGCAGTAGGTACACCATGTGTATTTAAGCAGTAATGCATTTCAAACGATGTTATTGCAACACACGATTACCACATTTTATAATTTAAAAAAGTGTGTGTCTTATATTGTAGGAGTTATTTCCACATTATGATAGCGCCGTAAAGCAAGCTTGTCAATTCCGGAATACAATACCAATTAAAAATATATATTTATATCGTTTACTTATATATTAGAAATAAAAGAAATACAACTATTTCTTTGTTTTTATAAATGTATGACATGTAATGTACTGAAACCTCAAACACACCAAATATTCATTACTGGTTTGATGTTCAGTTAAGCCTAGGCTTCAAGGTCGCAGTTGTTATTCTCGGCCGTTAGTCGGCGTGACGATGTCGAACACGCGAAGTTCGGGCGCACGAGATCTGTCTTGTAGTTCCGGTGGAGAGCGGAAGAAAAGTGATGTCAGCAACAGCCTAGACTTCTCAGACCTATACACACACTGGCCAAAGTCAAATATCCATTGACTTCTAATCGTAACACGTGTTACCACCACGACTATTTTCTTTATTTATCACTAGCTTGCAGTCGCCAAACACGTGTTAAAACAAGTGTCGTCTAATCACAGAAGGAGTAGTGAAGTATACATTATTGGCATTCAACCTGACCTAGAACCAGTACGCGGAAAATTCGCGTCTCTACACATTGCCCTTCAGCAGTGCTCACATGTAGACGTCTTGGCATGTACACACACCTAATGACGGGGCATCTTTACACCCATTCAGTACTATGCTGAAATCACAATAGCGCGACAGACACGACGTGAAGTGCGCGACACGAGTAAAACAAGTTGTCAGCCAATAAGCGTCGAGGCTTCTGTGACATCAGTGCAGCAGCCTAGATGCTGATTAGCTGACGTTGATTTATTCGCGTCGCGTCTCTCGCGCTGCTGTGGTTACATCATTATTGTTTATAACATATTAACTTTACCGCTGGATAAGTACTTTGAGCTTTGGTACAATGGCTTGTTTTCTAAATACGCTACGTAGGGACACGAACATTTCGTGAATTCAATGACCTGCGTGTTATAATGCACTCTGCTGTGTTATACTCAAGCCCGGACCATGTGGGAATCAAGCATGCACAATGTGGTATGTCGGCATGTTTTTCTCGAGATGCTCCATTTTCCAGGCGTCACAATTCTGTGTGAAACGTGTGCCAAATTTTCACTATCTCATTAGTTGAAGAGAAAATGTAATGAATAAAAACGTCATATATCGATGGCTAAAAGCATAATATTGTATGTTCATTTTTAGAAACTGTAAAATAATATTTCGCATCGTTTTAGCAACTACCAGTTAAAATTATACTACATATATTATTTTTGCCCATGGCTTCATCCAAATATACATTGTAAGCAAGTCACTTCTGTTAGGAAGTTAAACCTTTTAGAAATTAATATTAATTAGAATATTTGAATGGACATGCTACATGTGTGCTTTAAGCCATCGATATACACCGGCCACAATGTATACTAATCCTAATTGCTTTAGATAATTACTGCTGCCAAATTACTATGCGACTGCTGTTAGTTGTCACTTCCCATTTTAAATTTATTATTCGAACCTGCATTCTGGCCGTATTTTCTCCCGGCATCCGCGCAGAGAAAAACTGGAAAACCTACCTCACAATGACAGAGGTGGAATGTCGAGTAACGGCGTGTGCGATTGTGAGTTAGTTTCACAAATATAACATATTTAAAATTGTAGTCAATAATTACTTGGTTTGTGTAAGTCACCGTGCGTTGTTATAACATGATATTAATTTGCCACGTGTACGCAAACAGCAAAAGAATACTAATTTAAATGATATACAATTTTTGTTGTTTGCCCCTTCATTCATGTTTTGGAGTCTTGCAAATGTTATGCGATCTTACCTTCGCTATTTTCCTTTTCCTGCAGACAAAGTTGAAATACCAAACAAATTATTTTTGATGTACTACATAAATTCTTGCAAATTTTAATCATTACTTTTTTTCAGCTTGCCACCGAATTAACTTTTAATTTAAATACGCATGACACTGTTGGAATATAATTGTTCATTTATAAAGTTTTTTCAATACATGTATACTTAATAACATATCTGCAGTGTTTCTGTCTTCATGGATTGCTAACTGGATACATTATTAGAAACCTACATGTATTTTAAATTCGCTATTCTGCGATGTTTTGTATTTTATAAGCCGTTAATGTTAACTAATATCGTATAATATTGTAATATTCCGAATTAGATAGAAAAAAAAATCTTGACTTCGGAAAGAACGTATTGAAAGTTGCAGACTTATACGTGTAACGTATAGTAATATTGTCGAGTGGTGAATGCACCTTGGGACGAGGGGTGACACCGAATTGGTCGCAAGTTGTTCTGGGGCACGTAGGCTGCCACTGTTCCTTAGTTGTGATATAGAACGAAACCCTACAAGAGCACAGTGCTGGAATAAAGCGGCGGGGTAAGCCAGCCGACAAGCGACTTCGTCCGGAAGGTTTCCCACGTGAGAAGATCCAGGGGTCATCCGGCGGGGATCGAACCCGGATCGCCGTGGTGAAAGGCGAGCGCTCTGACACTCCATCATCACGGTCGCTATGTGTATCCTAGCTGCATGAAACCAAACAGCGTCAAAGTTAGGTTTCTTATTGACATGAACACATCAGTGGGAGCTGTATTCTTTTTCATACTTTATTAGGCGATTTTAAGGAAACCACATGAGCTGGTGACTATCAAGCTGCCTTTTAACCACCAATATGACAACTTATTACACTGAATAGAATCGTCTCAGTCTGTCCGGGTGTGGCACACGTAAAATACGTTGCTAAACATTTTCTTCGGGTTCTTCTGATCCTCTACACCAATTCGCATTGCGAAACTTCTTCGTCTTGAGTGGTACCTCGTTTCGTTATCCTAATCCTACTTTCGGAAGCAAGACTAGACTTATAGAATCGCCTTCCAATTTTTAGTACATTTTCTTTCCATAATCACTTTTGAATTGTTTGCACGACTTGCTTAAATCTTAGTAAGGGCACCTGTCTTTATGGCACTTAAATTTGTTCTGGGTACATATTAAAAATATCAACAATTTAAAATTTTAAGCTCATTTGTTGTATCTAAGGAAGCGTTCATCAGGTTTTAAAGTTATTTGGTACAATTACAGCACTTACTGTTTGGTTAAATCACATTTCATTAACCACAAATATCCACAATTTTGAAAAGCAGCCACATTCGAAATTTTTAGGTTTTTATTGCAATAACTCGGGAATCTTTTATCTGAATTTTACATGAATGCCGTGTGTTTGAAGTTATTTATAAATAAAGTAAATATAATTATCTAACAATTTCTCTTATGTATGCCATTTCGATAAAAACTTTATAGTAATAATTTTAATCGTCATAAATAAATAATTGTTAATCTTGTTTGAACGAAAATTGGCAACGTTATGGTGCTTAACAGAAGCTTCCAATTCTGTATAACTTTACCACAAGTTCCTGACATTTTGAAAAATAACGTCAACTGATATTTTGAGTTTAATGTTACAAAAACTTAGGAGGCTTTCCGAAGTTTATCAAATTTTTTTATAGAATATGACAAAACTATGCAATTTTTAGTGACGCAAACTCTTAAATCTGCTGCTTTAAATAACATCACTAATGGTAAATTAGAATATTTTACCTCTCAAGATCGGCTTATCCGATTAAAATAGAATGAGGTACTCTGGCACTGATAAGAACAGCGTTATATTCTAGGTTTCTTAAATTTCCACTAATTCGAAAGCTTACACAACACGAAGACTATAAATTTATCTGAAATAACTCCAGAACCATTTACGTGATCCACACCTATATTTGTCTGTAACTATTAATTATATTAAGCGCCTCATTATTTCATAACATTGCAATTTTTGTCCACCATTTAAAAAGTTTGCTCTAATTGAAATTTATGCAAATTCTAATTAATCAGAAATTTCTAAGTGCAGTATTAAATATGAGAAATTTAATTTGAGTGATTTATAATTGAATGTTTATGCAATTTCTAAATATATATGTGTAACAATAACTTCGTTACTTAAAAGAGAAAGCAATCAATTATTTTTAATTTCTCCATATTCTAAGGTAGCCAAGTTTCAATAATTTTTTTAGTTCTCTAAGAAATGTATTTATTTAAATTTGTTTAACAAAATGCTATACCGATCCACTTAACCAGAGCAATACATACTGAGTAACTTAACCGCAAATGTTAACCATTTTGAAAAATGTACAATTAAAAACTTTAATGTTTATTTGCAATATCTTGATAAAAGTCTAGCCGGTTTTTATGTGAATATGCGTTTTGGAAAAATCAACAAGAATATGCATGATTATAGATTTTTAATTCAACGTTCAACATTGGCCTAGTTCATTTAGAATTCGTCACAGAAACAAACACCAAAACCAGTTCACTTAATATGTAGTTCTATGTTCAGTACGTAATACCGTGCTGTATATTACCCAACCTCCTTTATGAGACATTTTTGTGTACAGTGATGTTACTGAGAATTGCTCGAAATAGAAAAAAATAATGTTACTGGTAACCAGTGTATGATTATCAGAATCATAAATGCTTATTTTGATAAGCTACGATTTCAAATATAGCACCAACTCGACAGCATTAGACAAATATTTCTGAGTTTGACGAATTATAATATGACTATTAGTGTTAACACGCAACTTATGTTACATTAAGGCACCTGAAGGCAGTAGAATTTTTGTTATACCTAAACATTCTGTTACTTCGAGAACTGCAACTATCACTTAAAAACTAGACCGCCAAGTAAATTTTACAAATACGAGTATAAAAATAAATGCATGAAAATTCTGTATATTTTTGTGTGGTTCTATGGAAAATGTTTTGTTACTAACTATTTTACCGTTTACATGGTATAAATAAACGTATATAAATAATATAATCTGTATTTTATACTGAATATAATTGTATGTACACTTTAATCAAGTGATACCATTTGAATACATAACAGCACAGTTTGCAGTGGTCAGACACGTGATAACAATCTTTATTTTTCACAATCCATACCACACAATCTGAATTTTCTAATAACAATGTCTATCAAAAAGCCAAGGAACAGATTTGTACACTTCGTTGCAATACTCAGCAAAATATTCAACTAAAAAGAATTGACGAATACGATTAACATTAGCGCCGTGTTCCTATAGCATTGTAAATTGATGTTTTGTCAATTATTTATTTTTTACATTAGAATTTTTAGTTCAAACTAAAAATTAAAATAAATGTTACTAGTATAACTTATAAGTTTACTTCCCGCAACGTAGATGAAAATTTTGCTAAAAGTTAAAATCGTTTATGTACAGCTATACGTACCAAATACAAAATATATTAATTTCTTCTCATCCTATCTTGTGAACCTACTAAAATAAAGAATAGTTGGATAATGATGTGCATGTTCTAAATATTACATTTGCTTCCATTCGGTCCTATAGTTCTTGCCAGCCATGTTTTACATATTATGTATTCATATCGCGAACTCTTCAAATTGGGTAATAAATATTACTGAACGCAGCATAATCCAACAACTTCAAATTAGTAACATTACCTTGCTAAGAGCTAAATGTGTACAGAGTTAGAACATTTTTTGAAATATATCGTCAGGTATTTTACGTTATCAATAAATATTCTATGGGAAATAGTTTTTAAAGACTGAATATGGTACAAACAATATATAGTAAATTTATGTCTTTGTTTCTGGTACTACGTGCGTACTGAGCTCAAAGAAATTCTGAAAATTGGTTATTCAGGTATCTCGTGCTATAAAAATGCTTACATTGTCACAAATATGAAGACGGCATAAACTAAATACAAAAACGTCAAGTTGACTACGTACTAGAGGAGTACTGAGCTTAATGCGACTCGGAAAAATTATTCCATAAATATCTCGTGTGATAAAACATGTTCACATGTCCGACATTTAGAAATTTAAAAAAATAACAAACGGTGCATGGCCAAAACTTTATACCCAGGTCACCTTGCTAAGTAGCCTACTATTGCAAGTTTATTTAAATTTGGAAAATATTTTTAGAAATGCAATACTTTGCTCAGAAACAAACATGGCCACCGGTTTGAAAATACTAACATAGAATAAACACAATACATAAACGTCAAATCAGCATAGTGGGACTACGTAGAATGTGTTAATCGACATTGATGAATTCTGAAATAATATTTTTTTATGTTTGTCACTGTTTGAAATTAAAAAATTATAAAATGCTCCATTAAAAGATAAGAATACTGAATTAAAGAAATGCACACCAGTCAAGTCAGCTTGGTATGTAGCATGTGTGCTCTAATGTGTGTGAAATCGGGATAAATTTTTTCTCAAATACGTCATATGATACTAATAATATAAAAATGACTACCGTGTCTAAAATATGAACATACGATGAACGAGATACGTAAAAGTCACGTCAGCTTACTAAGCATTATAATGTGTTCTGATTTTAATGGATTCGGAAAAAATATTTTCTTACATAGTTACATTGTGCTAAAAATATAAACATAGCCACTTTGTTTTGTTTTGAAAATGAAAATATGTTATGAACATATTACTCAAAAGTCAATTCGACCTAGTATGTAATATATATATATATATATATATATATATATATATATGTAGCAAGAGTAATTAAATTCGTATCAAAACTTCCATTTATACCTCATATTATGCTAAATATATACAAGTTGCAGTTATTTTCAAACTAAATGCATAATAGTCAAGGTACCTTACAAGGTACTTCGTGTGTACATATTATAATGACATTATGAAATATGGCTTCTTGGACATAAATTGTGATCAAAAATAAGGTTAAAATTAACACTATTTTGATGATATGAACATGGCACAGACGAAGTACACAAGAGTCAAGTCAGGTTACTAAGTATGGGTACCTATGTAGTTTTACGAAATCCTGTTCACGGGTTCAAAAATTTTAGGGGACACGTGCGCGCGCACATACACCTACACACATTTACACAGATAGGAAGGTGGTCTCATATGCCTGGTTCCTTCGGAAATTAGACTAATAACAAACACTCTCATAAAATGTTTCTAGATAAGCAAAGCAATTTTGTTAATTCTTGTGTTACCGTCTCTAATGACCTCGCTGTTTAACGAGATGTAAGGCTATATATAGGCGGTTCGGGATCAAATGAGCACTCAAAAAATCCCTGCTAAAGTTCTATTTTTCAGCCAATTCCTATCGTTCCGTATGTAACGGCGAATGTCGGGTAATATCTAACCTCTCTGGACACGTCACTCGATGTTTGCGCGTGCAAGATAAATGCTGCAGATGGTAGGGAGCTATATAGTTTGATAAACAAAAGTTTGTTAATAATATAGGATACATTTATGTCTATTTTGGTTGATTTGGTTTAGTATAATTGTATTTACATAGAAAATACACAGAACTATATTGCGTAATTGTGCTGCCAACCATACAGGCAGTAAGGCAACTATAGTTAATGTTGAAGTATATGCAGTAACGGCTAGTTACTTTTTTCAAAGGTTAAATTTTTAGTGCTCATTTTATTCCGAGTGACCTACACCTTCGTACCTTGTTTATTCTTTCTGCTCGAGAGAGTCGTATATCGGAACCCGCGTAGCGTGCTGCGACATTGCGGTTTCAAGCGGCAACGTTGCTCGCTATCTCTGCAGTCCCCCGCGGCACCGCCACGAAGATCAAATGCTTTGGCGCCCTCGTAAACTGCTTCATACAATTCCAAGAACAGCGTCCCTGTTTTGAAAGATATGTCAGGGCCATCACGGACTTTTCATCTTGCCTATGTATACCGGTTCTTTATAGAACCTCTTGATTTCAATATAGCTAATTCCTGGAATATATGAAAATTTACATTTTATAAATAACGGAAAAGTGCATTTACAATAATGAATTAAATTGTTTAGAAACATAGATTCGTTAAATATTCAACAAAAATATTTTGTTGGACAGTACTACAACAAAAATGACTGAGAAATAGTCGTCCAAATGTAACATTTAGTTCCCTATACCCTGGCGGACATGAAACCTGGCTTTATTATGACACGCTGGCGGCAAGTGATATCAATTCCAAGGCCGCTCGCCCCTGGAAATAGTGGCAGTAAAACCACAGGTGTGGTAGTGCTAGTAGCTGGGTTACAGTCAGTAAGTTGTTTTCCTTTTAACACTACTGCATATATACGCCTGTACGTGAAACCAGTTGTTCGATATATTTGTGGACTAATTTAATCTGATTTAAGGATACACTATTTTTCCATCTCTTTTGAGTCTTCGTATTCTGGATTACGTTATTGTCACTGTTTTTGAAGAAACAAACCTTCAGAAATACGGTAAGATTATTACCTCTCAGCAACACGTAGTACTTAAAATGTCGTATTTACCATGCTGTGTTCGTCTGCTTACTTAGTGTTTGTGAAGAAAACAAGTTTGTTTTAATTTTATCATACTTCCACAGCTATTTTATTGCAACGAACAAAATACACTGAAAGTGTTATTTTTAAAGTACCAACGTTAGTGCAAAAACTCGATGCAGTAAGCACAACAATATTCTTAGCACGAAACTCCCCCCCCCCACAACTTTTTTTACCTACATGCTTATTTCTTAGGAATCACTGAAGTATAAAACCCAAATTTGTACGATTTATTTACCATAGACTATAAATCACCAAATATACTATTTGATGAACAATTAAAGTACTTGTAATTTAAGTTATCAAACGTACACCTACACTGCGACAGTGCGATGTCATTAGTGCGTCACAATTTTTCGTTACCTCAAGTACTTGTCCCGCCATTAAATGTCGGAAAAATATACTAATTAGCAAAATAATATCAAGGTAAATATTTTTTTCACATAAACTCTAATGGTTGTGGGAAAACTTGATTGTTAAAACGTTAGACGCAATTTAATTTTATTAAAAGTAGGCCTATTGTAATACGTACCAAAGTACCCGTATATTTGTAGAAGATATATCTTATAACTCTGAAGTCACGTACAAAGTATTATGAAAAAGAGAAATCGCTTTATCAAACGAGAAAGTGGAAATAATCAAAATTAATACTTGAATGCATGATTGCGAAGTCTTCCGCGGGTTGAAATATGATCCAATCTATACAAGATGAGCGCCAAATGTTTATGAAAAGTTTAGAACACTCGCCTAACTGCAATCCAGGATTGATTCCTGGTGAGGTCGGTTCCGATTTACGCAAGAAATAGAGAGAGAGGAGACATTGTTAGATATTGCTGGAGATCGACATGTTTTCAAGGATATATCCCGCTGTATCTGGCCACTTATTCCACTTATGCTCCACACGCATCTTACTTCATTCTCAGTGTTGCTCCAGACCTCGATGATAGCGGAGTTACCTCTCTGCGAGCCCTAGCGTGAATAGAGACGGATTTACGTGTTAAATTGTTTTAGGTGGAGCTCAGCCACATTTCAAGACATCGCTTTCGGACAGAAATCATTTTCTGGATTGAGAAAAGGAAAAGGAAACAAACAAACAAAAAAAAAAAAAGGAAAAAATTGGAAAACATTAATTTTGGTCTAGATTATATGGTGTGTTAAACCTGATTGTGACAGTTTTCAGGATATTGAAGAAACAGTCTTAAAGCTCCTGCATGGATGCGAACCACGCTGAGACAAACAGTAAAGTCAGTAGTTTCATACATGCAGGTTCTGATATAAGTTCTAGCTGTTACGATACTCTTTTCAGAAAATCGTGCTTGCTCTACGCCAAAGATAACCACCGTAACATACATCTCAGACCTGAGAATATTCAATTCACGTCGTTATATTTGACAACAGTAAGCGAGTCGGAACTCTTGATAACGGTAGGAATAAAAAGAAAGGTTAAGGCCATTTTTAGTAAAAGTGGAACACTTGAAACTGTATATAATGTTTTACCTCCAAACCAATTTTTCTTTCCGTCATTTGTTTAGAAAGATTACCAGCTTAAACAACAAACACTCACTAAACATGGATCACCACAATATCAGTTTTATTAATTTGTAAAGGGTCAAATAAATATATACTTAAACAAATAGGATATATTTTTCTTGTACAAAAACCGACACTTGAAATATCAGTATCTTTAAATTGCACAATAGAAAATTCACTTCAAGAAATTCCCTACGTGTCAACTAAATATTTAGTGTCACAACGAAATGATTTCACGTATTATTTAATTTTCGTGAAAGTTTATTATAATGCTCTTCAATATATATTATTTTACTCAGTGTAATGTAACGAATTTTAATAGGACTTTCAAAAAAGCGTGGAGCTCAAGGAATACTGGACGTGGCTGTTCCTACTTAAAATATATTTCTATGTATTTTAGGTTCGGAAATTCCATTACGTATCACATAGTTTTACGTGTTTGTATTAATGTAAAGCAAATAATAGATGACCTATATTTAATATTAAGTATCAGTTTTGTAACCGTTAGTTGCTGCGGGATGGCAAGGTTGTTCGTCTTCCGCGTTGAGCTGCTTCGGTGAATATTATGTTTGTGCCTCCGGGCAGTGTTGCTGCATATAATCGTGTGCGAGACCTGAGCACCAGTTATTAAATGCAGACTGTAACTACCAAATCAAGTATGTCCTTATAGACTGTTCAGGATATTCTGAGCACTACTTACAATTTTCTGAAGCAATTATTCCTCCATATTTTCTATTTTCAATACGAAAATTTCCATGTAACTAAACACTAGTGTAAACAATTCACAACTCTCAAAACTTTATTACTTAGTTGCCAGAAATACATTTTTTTATTATCATAAGCGTTGGGAAGTGCTCATTTTAAAGTGAACTACCTTGCCTACACCAAATTATGGCATAGCGCAAAATAAGTAACGTACGTATTAATCTCAACAAAGATACATGCTTAATATTTTGTTCTGTATATCTGTATAGAAGAAAATAATATTGTATAATTGCACCATCCTTTTTTTATATAAGCACGCACACAGAGACAGACACACGTGTGTGTGTGTGTGTGTGTGTGTGTATATATAAGTATATGCTATAATAACAAGTAAGTATACATTTTACAAGATATTTATTACACGCATCGCGATTTCAAAGAAAGGTTTAGTTACACCATATTTCACTGACGGATTGGTATGCCCACACACATGAATGAGTATTGTGATGTTTATTGAGCAGTGAGATATATCCAGGTCACGTACGTGGCGCGCCTTGTTTGTAGGGCAGTGTCAGATGATACATTCCTGATCGCCGCAATGCGAGGCTACACGATGCACACAGTGTTTACCAACATGCCACATTCCGCATGCACGTACAACAACACGGCTAGATATCTAGGGCAAGTCCGTTTATTTATTGCCCGAGCACTGAATACATCTAAATGTACAGACGTAAACTGGCGTTATGGATTAAAAAATGAGTTCGGTACGTATTCGTCTACACTGAATACATGTTGTAAACATTGCTGTATAAATTTTTTAATAGTTCAACCCTGCCCCCTCATATCATCCAATTAAAATCTTCAGTTATTATTTTCCACTTTAGTTAGACAATAAGTAACATTTTTCTGCAATTAACTGAGTCGATGAATGTGTTTATGAACACTCATATATATATATATATATATATATATATATATATATAGAAGCAACTTTACCTTGCACATTATTTGCAGAATTACTGCAGACCCATGCATTTATAGTATTCTGTTGAGAGGACGGTAGATTTATAACTCATATACATGTGCTATAGTTTGCCGATTTGGCCAGTGTTTATGAAACTCATTGTTAAGAACTCTGGACCAATAGAATATGTGTATGAAAACACTCACTGCGCTACCTTGTTGGACATACTGGTCACTCACTGGAGCAGCAGCAAACGAGCAAGTAGTTGACAACAGTGTGTACACAGGACTGTGGAGACCAGCTGGCAAGATCCTTTAACCCGCCAAACTTTCAGGTGTCTAACTATTTCACGTCGGTGTGGTAAGCTTACAGTACACTACTACAGTGTTTATTCACAATTACGAAGGTATTCACTTGCGTCAATATCTACGCTGGACCTTATCAACTTATTATTTTTACTACGTGGGACACGGCATATGTCTGTTGACAGTGTTCATTATCTACTACTTATATGCTTTAGCATATTAAGAGCTATCCGATCACAGTGCCATTACGTATAGGTATTTGACTGTAAATGTGACACTGTTTATATTATTCTCGTGGTATAAACCACCAATGAATGTTTTATTGCTGTTTATGATGGTATATTTTAAATGAGAGGATTTTTATGCAGTGTTTATATTACTTAAATGAATGTATTTACACAAATACATAACCGGGTTGGATAAATATTGTAACATAGCAATTGATTATTTGTATATATCCGCATGATTTGTTTATGTTTAGGAATATTGACGTTTGTTTGTCTATGTATACTTAAGTATCTTTGGCCGTAGACACCTCGAGCCGTGTTATTTTATTACGTGTTCCTGGTTTTGTAATTTATATTGTAATAGAATTTATCAGTGGTAATGGTCTCCAGGTTT
>PNEQ01062750.1:11847-36857 GCA_003012365.1 Medauroidea extradentata | reverse complement strand
AAAGTTAATTAACGTGTCTGTGACACAGGAGTAATTGTGTGCATAACTAATTGTGTTGTGAGAGTTCTAGTTTATTACTGTTTTGTGTATTTCGTAGCTTTGTGAGCTATTAAATCCAGTACTTAATTTAACTCTTTTATTTGTAATTATAAGACCTCTATCCCAAAGAACTCATGGGAATTGCCCACATATAAAGTTTGTGCTCTCAAACTTGTAACAGTATGTTTTATTTTTGGATTGCCGTCATCTTTTAAGTCCTGTATGTCGTTACAAGCGTTTATAACAAGCTGTTGATCGACAAAACCCGGTCACGTGACTGGCAATACCTACAATACTGCAGCTCGTGAATATTTCTATACGTGTATAATATGTTCGCGGTGAAGTAAGCTTGTTTATTGGCGCTTTCTGCCCCGCTTGTCAAACTTTGTTTGGTTGTATAGCCTACCATTTGTAGAGATGATAGTGTATTGCGAACATTTTGTAGTGTCAGCATAGCCTTGGAAACGCTGCAGTTTCTTGCAAGCATGCATGAATGGATGATACACGCCTGACCAACAACAGACATTAAATATTACAATAGCGGATTCTTATTGGCTCAGTGAAATAGTGGAACAGCTCAACGTACAAGAGAAAGCAAGTAATTATCTAATAAGCTGAACGTGTGTTGAAATCCAGCCAACAGTCAAGTTTTCCCGCGATAAACCATCTTCTCTAACCATGTGTGTAGGGACATGAAAATGTCGCCAATTCAATGCCCCGCATGCTGCAAGATAGAATCCGTTGTCTTGTACGTACTCAAGCCCCGTCTATTTGTTCATTGTCTGCTGTTCCACTGAGTAGCAGCTAGTGGACAAATGATCGGGGCTTAAGTATCCGTAAGATGTAGTTCATTGAATTCGTGAAATTTTCCTGTTCCTACATATGTATAGCAACGGGAAAAATTCGCGGGTTCGCTGACTCGTAGGCTATCATCCAAGAATGTATGTGAACTCAAGCAGACAACAGCTGTTCATTAGCTGCTCGCTGACACTGTGAAATGGGCCTGCGTTTGGTTATTTTTGTTATTGGCTCAGTGACTTTCAGAAGGTGTCAAATAAGTCAAGGGCCAACTGTCAAAGTGACACAATCATACAGTGGCTGGATTCTTGCTTGTGACTAAAAGAAAACGCGAATTTTTCCGGTCTCTACAATGTGATTTGACAACCGTAGAACATTTTAATATACATTTGCTTACGAGTAGACTGCAAAAGGGCCTCTTTACATATAAATAAATATGTATCAAATGTATATTTGAAAATGGCGAAATAAAGATTTATTTACAGTAACAAAACATTTTGGTACCAAAACAAAAATACCAAAAGCAATCCATCTGATTTTCTTGACCCAGCAAAATATGTAGTTTAATTGGCAAAGTACTAACGCTTGGCAGTAAAATATTTGGTTGAAGCAAATGTAATTGTTATTTGGAAATAGACAATAATGCACATTTTTTGGGTGCAAACTAAACGAATATTTGTAATTGTGTATCCTGTAGTTTGTAGTCACACCCCGTGAGTTATTTTGCCATTTCTGTGACAATTATAATTGTTATAAATCTATTTAATGGTGCTTCTTTCGGGTAGAAATATTTCCGATAAAACAATATCTACAAAAGCTAAAAATATAGACATAAAACTTCTTAATATACATTTGAATCAATGTTAATGCATTTTACGTGGGATACACGTATCAGAATGTGTCGATCACTAACGTCCAATCTTGGCAGTGGATGCTAATGAGTGACTCTAATGCGAAGGGTGTTAGGTTTGGTTCTCGATATCTCTCCTTTTTATAATAGCTCATCACGAAAATCTGTATACAGCCATAGAAATACTAAATTGTGCGGCAAGCATTAGACTTGGGTAACAAAATATGATCAACAAAGTAATTTTGGTTTAAAAGCAAATATAGTCTTGCAATATACAAACAAATTATTTTGTTGGACTAAGAAAATTTTGTGTAACTCAACAAAACCTTTCTCTCAGTGTACCTACGGTAATCTCGAAATCCATTGCACCAAGTTGCTACTATTCTTTTTGTGAGGAAACTATCGCGCATTACATCTGTAATATATACGGTATGGTCACACACTTTCATTATCTGTCGCTAAATATGATGAATTTTAGATTCCTTAGAATGACTAAGAACGGCACTTTCAGACTACCGTGTGTGAGAAAATACCTACCGGATTCGAAAGCTCACAGATAAAACCATATGTTGCGTCCAGCGGTAAGACATTGTACTCTGCCAACTATTCAGTGAATGGCAAACGATGTCCTGGGGGTCTCATTCTGCCGCTTCTTTGCTATATTTATGTAGAAAATAACCGCCTGACTAATTTTACGAGGCGGAATTGCAGTATGTATGTAATGCCTTGCCTTGGCTCTAGTACTATAAACAAGCAACTAGAGCATCTTTATGAATAGCTAACAGCGAAAATGGCAACACCGTAAGGGATAATTCCAAATAAACGTGGCCTTGGAGGAATATTACGCATTTTTTTCCCTCTAGAAATGATAATGGGTTTTATTCCTACTTGTATATTCTCGCGGTGCGCTAGAGGATAAGGCCTACGTCTTTCTAAAAGAGTATGTCGCCGGGAAGATTAAATTAAATTTTAAAATGTGGCTTAAACGGGATCGTAATATAAAAAACGTCTAAGTCACAATTATTCACTAAAATGTAAAACAGATGATATAGGGCATTCTGTAATAAGGCATCTGAAAATGTGTAACTCAGGAAGAGATTGAACTAATTTGACGTTGACAGACCTATAATACATATTCACAAAAACAGTTAAGTTTGCGTGAAACTAAATTTACTGTTGTTGATGCTACGCGACGCATAAAGCAGGGTTGTGGTAGGCAAATTACAAAAAAAAATTACAATGTTTAATCGGAACTGCACAAAAATATTGCTGTATGGTCCATTTTTAGTAAGAATTCTAGCTTTTTGGGCAGTAGTTTCTGTAGTAATCTGTGTTAAAGAGGATTCCTGTGCAATCGCACACAGCGGATTGAGAAACGGTTCACTATATCAAAATGTAATTCCTTATGAAGAAAATGGTTTGAATGGTAGCCTTAAAATGGGTAAAATAGTCTAATTTTTACGTGCTACGGACTATGGACCAGCGTTGTCAGGTGAAGTAGGTGACACATGAAACCATGCCGCAAGAAACAATAAAAACCTGTTTTTTTATCATTTAAGTATAGTGCTCTAGTTAACTCAATTTTATAGTCTTCACCGTATAGTAATTCACGCATTGTTTTATCGTAATAGGCCCTAATTTTTTTTAATATTTTACCAGAAATAATTATATTCCTGGCAACACCAACTGCATTCGCTTGTTAGTAGAACCTCGAGGTTGCCGCGAAAATATTTTTGCACCACCTTCCGTGCACATCGGTAGCTGTGCTTCATGGTTATTGGCAGCGTGTCTTTGTTCAGACACGTCTCTCATCTGACAGCACCAATCAGAATAAGGCTATTGTGACTCCATACGTCTGTGGCTTGCCAGTAGATCCCCAGGACACGCGAGAGTTAAAACGTCCAATCACTGACCAATGAAACAGAGATACAACTGTGTGTATAAGGCATTGACCGCATTGAAACCAAATAGCGAAAAAATCTCTTCACTACAAAGTAGTGACTCTGCTTATTAGTTATCAATGAATGTCATAGTGGTACCAACATTTCTACTTAAAGAGTTATTGTATCCGGCCGCGTGAGCCGTGCTGTAACGTGGTACGGAAATAACCTTTTCTTGTGTAACAATTTAAAACGTTTCCAGTGTGTTTTATCAACGAAAAGAAGACACACTTCAAACTGTGTCCCTATGATTTCAAAAATATAGTCCGCTAGTTAAAAACATGATTTTCAAGCTCCTCAAAAGTGCTAAAAATGACTTTTTCACGTTGCTGTAGTTGAGAAAATACACCCGTAATCGTAAAACAAAATCACATAAACTTGCATTAGCACATACTTTCCACAAATAAAACAGTAAGACCATCGTTTGAAGTCCAAATGAAGAATAAATTTTACGAAAACACTGCACGTTAGTTTAGTCCTCCGCGCCTAGAGGCGATGAGGTGTTTGATGGACGTGTTATATTCGACTTATCGCCTTCCCCGTTTCCGTGCCTCATACGTAAAAAAACTAGCATCCACTAACTCTTAAGCCACTAATAGATGTGTTCGTTACATAGAACAAGAATCAGCTATACAATGACAATATTTACACAGCTGTGTTCTTGCGTACCACCGAGTGAGGTGGATTCGCTATTTGAGAGTGCCGGGTTCGATTCCCGGCTCCGGCCATCCTGATTGCGATCGTCTGTTGTTTCCCAAAATGGATCCAGGCGAATGCTGGGATGATTCCTTAACACATGCTTAGCCATAGCCGTCTTTAGTAGAAGGCCGCGGCCTTAGATCTGACAACCCTGCACACAAGGGTCATTTTAACACTTCTTTCAGCTCTCTAAAGACAATGGCTGTACCTGATTCGTTATTGTGCCCTACATAGCGGCGAATCAGGGGAAGCCACTGCCGTTGGCGAGACAGAAGAAGTGTTAAAATGACCCTTCCTGGCAGGGTTGCCAGATCTATGGCCGCGGCTTTCTACTAAAGACAGCTATGGCTTAGTGCATGTCGTTGTGTAAAGTTGTGAGTAATCGTCTCCAATAACTTCGCTTTCGACGAGACGTAAAGCACGATCAAAATATTTTTAAAAAATCTTGCATGCTGGTGCCAGTGTTAGGCGCGACGGCTTGGGCTCTGTACTCTATCCTCTTCTATGCAGTGCTGTCAACGGGACGGGAACAGTTTTAAGACCGGGGCGGCCGCGACACATGTCACGTGACCTCGGCTGCTTGTGTGGCGACACGGATCATCCGGCTCCGACGTTCATCCGACGTCCGTGCTCTACCTCTCCGAGCCCTCGTCGGACTGCTTACAAAAATAACGAAACAAAATATCTAAATCGAAGCCGTGCTAGAAATACCTGACATCAAGACGGTATTTCATCCTCCCTCGTACCATACCTTCCTCACAGGCCCTGGGCATCGAAACTGTAACATTCTCGAACTTTTTCATCAGAACCGACATTTTATTTAAGGTTTCAAACGCTGCAGCTAAGTAAAATTGTGAGTAGGGGCCGAAAAAAATATCGCGGGCTGGTCGACATATAAATTAGACTTGTCACATTCTGGCTGGCTCAGTGGTAATAGGCTACACAGTAGAGTAAGCTTCTGTTAGCAGACGTAAGTGGCCAAATGGCGGGGAAAAAAGTTAAACCCTTGACAACCAAAAAACCCACGGCGAAGTGAGTCACGATCTCCCAACTCATCCTTCAGTCGCCCGTTAGTTCGTCAGCCACATGACCTTCAACCAATCAGAAGACTCATATACTTTCATCCGTCCATCCGTCGAAAGCTTGGCAAGTTCTAACGTTTGACAGATGACGAAAGAACGCACAGCCTTCTAAAGATGGTGACAACTGTTTTAATGGTTTTATTTTAATAAGGCTGTGAAGTTTGTTTTATTTGATTTTTTTTTGCTGTGTTAGCGCTGCAAATACGTTTTCGAAATACGATACAAATAAATTTTGGCTTTTGAAAAAAAAAATAGAAATTATTTATTTATGTGGTACTTACTAAAATCAAAACGGAAATAATTTTATTAGTAAATAATTGCGCTAGCAAAATTTTGTTATGGTTGAAGACAGTGATTTCAGTTATTAGCAGCCATATGAATCGGTAGCCTAAAAATAAATCAACTGTTGATGGGAATTTTTTGTTTACGATAGGAGTTGCTTGTTTGTACATTGGTAGCATTGCAAAATGAAGGAATAACGATGGACGGATGGAGGGTTGTGACTTGCTAGATTTGCATGTAGACAACTGATGGATGTGATTAATGATTGATTGTAACTCCAGCTTAAATGCACAGTAGTTAAAATATCGAAGAAATGAGCACAAATATAATATTATGTGTACTATAAATTAAATAACGTGTGAAATTGTGCAGTGGACGTCGCATTTATTACAGTATTTAACAAATGTATAACATATGTAGTCATTTTCGTTTATGTTCCCGCTGTCTGTAAGCCCACAATTGCTTATAGGGTTTAAACATAACCTGGTGATTGGCAACAACATGGTCACGTGACTGAGCAACCTTACCTTACTCCAAATGGTTAGTAATAAACTCCTGAAGTAGGACGGTATCCGGCGGGTAGAAACCGTTGACTTAACTGGATACGTCGGTGTCGACATGAATATTATTTTGTAATTGTTAGAGACCTATAAATTGTGCGTTATTATCTGACAGCAGACTAGACTACAAGTTACTGTGTGCTCAACTGAGTTCTACTGTTAGCAGACAGTCTGTGCGAACCTGAAGGTCAACTGCGCACTGAAAGAAAGCAGCAGTCAAGATTCAACTGTGTAGTGACATGTTAGGGAAGCGACAACTAAACTTTAGTACCAGAAACAGAACGTTGAGTAATTATTTATAGTCCAAATTGTTAGCAGAATTATATAGTGTTAAATGCTCTCTAACCTTTATTGCAGGCACACTAAGAGTGTTGCTGTGTTGCTCGTCGATAGTTGCTGTGCTGCTTGCCGAGTGTTGCTGTGTGTTGCTTGCCGAGTGTTGCTGTGTGTTGCTCGTCGAGTGTTGCTGAGTGTTGCAGTGTGTTGCTTGTCGAGTGTTGCAGTTTTGTTGTTTGCTAAGTGTTGTGTGTTGGTTGCTAAGTGTTGCTGTGTGTTGCTTGTCGAGTGTTGCAGTTTGTTGTTTGCTAAGTGTTGTGTGTTGGTTGCTAACTGTTGCTGTGTGTTGCTTGTCGACAGAGCAACCCGTACGCGCTGAAGGACGGCGGCGGCTCGGCGGACATGACGGCGTGGACGAGTGCTGGCCTGCAACCTACCACGGGTTACTATCCCTACGACCCCACGCTAGCGGCTTACGGGTGAGTGAACTCACACCTCTTTGTAGGGGTTAATTATATTATAAAACCAACTTCTTAGAAACAATTTCCTTTTTTATCATGGTATTGTATCTGTATAGTAATAATGTAATAATAAACTGTTCCAAACAACGCCACAATAATACTCCCTATGTGAAACCATAATTTTAATGGTAGTTCTAATTTTAGCAATAACGTTCAAGCGGAGAAAAATAGTCATTTTTTGTATTTGCATGGAATAATTTAATGTTAGTTTTGTAGACGTTGCATGGGAAAACAGCCAGGTTTTCCGCCAAAGCATTTCTAAGTCAAAATTTGTATGTTTTTTACTTTTTATCCACAAAAATTCCAAGACACGAATTAAAATAATTCACATTGAAACAACATGTCACGAGCATATAAATAACCATATACACTTTTTTTTTGTATTTTAAAATAGGTTGCTAAAATTAAAATTTTTATTATTTTGTAATTCCTTTATTTATATATTATTCAAGCCGTAGTCAGTGGCATGTTGTTTATATGTGAATTGTTTAATTTAATTTTGTTTATTGGTTTGAGCGGCGGATAAGACGTAAAACATATAAATATTGACATTGAAATGCCATCATGGCAAAACTGGCTGAGTTATATTTTTTTTGTAAGAGAAAAACCAACGTCTACAAAAGTAACATTAATAAAGAAGACAAAATAAATATAAAGCGGTTTTATTGTGAGGTATTCATGTGTACCCCGGATAGAAAGCAGTTTTAAAAAAAGTTATTAAGTTCATTATAAGCATATGAAATATAAGAATAGTGAAAAATTTAGGAGATAAACGAAGAGAAAAAGGAAGCCCCGAAGGGACGGAAAGGCCAGGAGGAGTAAATGTAAATAAAAAAATTTAAGTACCTGCATTCGGCAACCTCGTCTGTATACGCTACTGTGTTTTTGGGGTTACATTGTACCAGGGTGGAGTGACTTTGTAGTACACGATTTTTTAGGCAATATGGTTTTGTCCTCTCCAATCACGACATGTTCTTACCGATCAAGACATATGAAGAACACGGTAATATTTAGGAAACCGTTAAACCTTCATTTGAAATTAAATTAGGCTGGTGGTACAAGTTTTCTCTGCTGGTACAAAGTCGCCCTCAAATGACTGTAAACGTAACAGAGTAAGAAATAAGATTTTTTTGCAAAACGTACAAGGTAGTTCACGCTGTACAAAAAATCCTAACCGGAAAGGGACATTTTCGACTATATGCAACAGTGATTTATGATAAACGTAACATGTACAAGTCAATATTGTAAATATGCAACTGTATAGTTTTACCGTTGATACAAGTTTTGTACCTTCTTTAAGAGGCCGTGTCAGTGTTTCAGGTGCATGTATGCAACCCGCATTGACAAAATATAAATCAAGGCTAAATTTACGTTCGCTATAGCAATATCAACATCATCTTTGCGCTTTATCAAATACACAGTCGTTCTTATTTCGGCAGCGTTCTGCAAAATCAAGAATAACAAACAGTTTCATTATCAATGTGATGCGAAAAAAGTTTTGTATTATTTGTAGCAACCGTTCTTTATACTTGTCTTCGGCAAACGTAGCGAAAATAAGAACGACTCTGTCTCTTATATAACGCGAAGATAACGTTGATACGTGTGATACTCCTATTGCTATTGCGACTGAAAAATTAGCCTAGATTTATATGATGTTAATGCGGGTTGCATACATGTGCCTGAAATACTGGCACGGCCTCTTAAACGGAGCAGAAACGCTTTTGCTTTCTAAGTACGTGTTATAAAACTGTGGTAAATTTTCAAATTATTTTTTTCAATTCATTCTATCAGTGTAAAAAAATCCAGGGAATTTTTGTACACTATGTTGTTGAACGTTCTAATTTAATATTGTATAGGCTATTAACATTTAAGTTATAAGTATACCTCACTTTTATGTTACCCACGGATATGTACACTGAGAAACAAACATTTTTGTAGGTTTCCCGTTACCCGTGAAGGCCTACGATAGGTTATCAGCTGTTCAGTGGGCACTTCAGAAGCTCCGGCTATACGCGAAACAGCTAAACTTAACCTACGAAAAGAAGACACGGTTAAAACTAGGCTTCTATCAATTTATAAATGCAACATGCTTATTAGAAACATGTTTCTGTGGCCCTTCAAAATGGTTAAAAACTGCATTTTTAGGCAGCTGTAAGTAGAAAAAGTCCACCCGTATCCGTAAAACAGAACGTTGGAAGCATTCATTGGACTTTACTACAAAATTTCCATAAATAAAATTGTAGGGTCACCGCTTTAAGCCCCGTAGAGAAAAATAACAGTATGAAAACACTACACGCCAGTTTGGCGCACCGTGAATAGAAGCGTTGCTGTTACCATCGAATGCGGAAAAATGAACCTTATCGCTTCACTATCTCGTGTATCAAACGCGGAAAATTATATCCGGTGTGTATTCCTCTTAATGTTGAGGCACTTTTGCCTTTTCTGTCTGCACTTTTTTTCACTGCCTCTTCCTTCTTGGTCTTTCTGTGTCGTTTCTTCCTCTTCGCCCGTATAGAGTGTAACCTGGCATGGCATTCCTTCTGCTCTCATGCTTTTTGGGTGATGTGTCCATAATGTTTTGATTTCTCCAGTCTTTTCATTAATATTATTATAAATATCTAGGCTAGCTGATGTTTAATATCCTCATTTCTTATACAGTTTCTCTCCGTATTTTTTTTATCACTACTCATATTGAGTGATATTTATTAATGTTGTTTTCTATATCGTTGGGAAAATGCTGGAGTGGGGTATTATTTATTATTATTTTTTAAACGAGCGGGGTATTTCCGATGGTAAGCTGTGATTGTAGTTTTCCTTATTGATATATGAAGGTTAGTCTTCTCCTAATTGATGTAGTTGATACACTGCTTTTTGGAGCTCATTTTCACTTTCTTTTCTTATATATACTATACTCTAAAAATAGTTAGTAAATTTTTTTTATAAAACAGTCAATTGTGTACTGAAGTTACCAGATTTGTATTGTAACAAGTGTATGTATAAGTTTGCATATTTACTAGGCGGAAGTATGGTAACTGCCCTATACTGTGTTTAAGTTAATTACTTTCTATACATTTTAAAAAGTTTCTTTACGCCTCGGCCGACGTCTTACATTTTTTTTTAAAATTCTTGACAAGACGTTTTGTTAAAAGTGTTTATTACCGCGAACAGCCTGTACCTTCTTTAGCGTGGAGTGCAGCTAGTATTTATGGAAAGCAGTCGACTCTAAATGTCCGACGATGTAATCGTCCCGTGTCAGCCGGAATGTCGGCGTAATGAGACAGGCGACATGTTTCAACCGTATCACTGTCTAGACACGACCATCGTGAAAAATTGTCCACTTTTTTTCGTACTGTGTCGGATAATAGAATAGCGTAGTTGCTAACTCGAGAGGTCATATGTTGAAAATACGCCACTAGGAACAAAAGCAGCTACGTTTGCAGCCGGGGAAATTTTTGGCTTTCTGGGTGAAATGCCAACGCTCGGGCGCGAGCGGTTCTGAGACACTCAACGAAAACCAACGGACTTACTGAAATTAAATAATTAAAACACTGACATTAGTTGCTGGGAGTTATAAGAATAACAAAACCACTTAATTTGTACTTTCAAAAATTTGCTGAAATTTAAGGATTTTTCACTTACGGTTTTCCGGAATTGTTTCCGGAATTTGATATTACGAAAACGTGCGCCTTAAACTAAATTTACGGTCACTTGGTGGCAACTGGCGAGGATGAAATTTAAAACCTAACAGATGCACACACAAATCCACCAAAAACCCGTACGTGATAAAACGGAACGTACAGGTTTTTTAAGTTAATTAAACACTTTTGAAGCCTTTTTATTCAGCCAATTTGAATCTTTCAGTCTATTTTTATCATACTGTTAGTAGTGTAAGTAATATACCGAGTGTGAAGATTGCACCGTACTCAAAACTTAATGTCCATGGTAAAAGTAATATTTTCTTAGATTATTCTTGAAAACGTCCAACAGCTTGGCCCAATGGTTGTCAACCCCTCGTTGCCAGTTGGTTGAGCGGCCGACTTTGGTGGGAGGGGTTCTGGGTTCGATTCGCAGGTCTGGCTGGGTGTGAATTTGTTTGTCCAAATGGTTTCAAAAATTATCTGTATAAAATTCTCACGAAAGTTACTCGGGGTTACTCAAATAAGCCACATTAAAAGGGGAATGTTTGATGTAGGGGTGATGCGGAACCTACCGCCTCGCTGCTGCATCAAACATTCTAATAAAAAAAATGGTTAGAGCTCCTGGCTTATGCGAAATGGTCCCGGGTTCGATTCCCGGCCGGGGAGAAAAAATGTAGAGTTATCTCCCCTGGGGTTCTGGACTGGCTGTTTTGTTGCCTTCTAATCCCCTTACTGCGGAAGTCAATGGCGGGACTTCGCTTAGGTTCACACCAGTCTCCGGGATGAAAACTCATTATTAGGGCCACGACATTTTCATTTTGCCGCAGTTTGTCTCAGTTCCTTATGTGCACATCTGCAGTTCTGCTTCATAGTCAGTGATCATTAGGGCCAGGTAGTTTTCGCGAAAATATTTTTGCACGACTTTGTTTCAGTGCCTTACGTGTGCACCTGCAGCTCTGATATGTGGTCAGTGATTGGATGCCGCAACACTCAGCGTGTGGAGGTTAAACCCGCAAATCACAGTCGTGATGTGTGGCAGTTATCCGTGTACTGATTAACACAGTAAAGTGAATAATGACTCTGCACAAAAACACTCTGCAAATAATCATGAAGTTGAGGTGCAGGTGTACACGTAAGACACTGAAACAAAGTGTGGCAAAAGTCTTTTCGCGAATTGTTCATGTCCCTACTCCTAATCCATCAATTAAATTTTCTGTGAACAGTCTGTTGCCAGATTTACGAAGATTTTTTTGACAATATTTCGTTAGACCTCTCCGAAAACCCGTTTGTTAGAAGAAGGTTATGAGTGCGTCATATACAGGATGAGTAAAGACGGTAAGGTTGTGTAACTGGGTGATAACTTATGGAAGAGTGTGTCTAAAATGAGTTTTCAATTTGTCTGGTAAATAAATGTAGCAGAAATAAGTTTGCATATATAACTGGCATAAAAACATAATTGTTTCAAAATGCAAAATTAAAAAAACTTAATATTAGTTGACTACACGCGAAATAGCGTCTGAACAATGAGAGATGAAGTAATACACCACAGCACGTGAGCTCCCAGTCAACGCATCTCCACGCACGTGATATCTTTACTGCTCGTGCCTCCGGTCTCGACGTCCAAAGTTGAATGAGCAGCGCTGCTTCGCTGGGACAGGTAGGGAGTTGACCGAGTCCTTCGCCTCATACACACACACACACACATGTTCAGTCCGTCCTCCCGCCGCCGGAGCAGATGCAGTCTATGGGCGTCCCATCACAAGCCCTGCCGATCCTGTCAATATTTACCTTATCTCATCTCCGAGGAGAGACTCGCTGTACAAATGGCGGCGTGGAAGCATCTCCCAGAAAGACCCCACAATTCCTCTCCCTCCCCCAACCTACCTTATATCTCCAGATAGCTGCAGAAGCGTGTGGGGTCTCCCCGGGAGGAAGAAGGGGGGAGGGGTGATAAACCGTCTAGCCAGTGAGGAGGGCGGTTAGCTGTGTTCCCACCAATGAGATAACGACTCCACAGAGCACCCGATTGTGAGATGTTGGTCCTTGCAAACACGGGACAGCGCATGCTTGTTCCCTCTCCCCACCCCTTCCCCCACCCACAGTGGTTTCTACCCCCTACCCCCTCAAAACCGAGTTCCGGCGGTACCACGTAATTAAATACGTGTTCTCTAACTCTAACGGGTACTTGCTGAGGATTCTTAGTTTGCTGAGATCTCTAAGGCACGAGACGTGTTTTTTTTTGTGACTGGGCATTTTTTGTTTTTAGTTCATGTAGTCATTACGTCTCATCGACTGCGATGTTGATAGAGTGAGAGTTAGTCGCCATCTTGAAGTTTTGTATTTCGTGACATAACATTCTTTTGGGTAAATTTATACAACTTTAACCTAGCTACAGAATATACCTAATACATACTAAGATAATTTTAGACATTATAAATCTTTGTTTGTCTTTACTGTTGTTACAGACCGAATTGCAGTCAGAAAATTTTTATTACTTTCTTAACTGCAATACGATCTGTAACAACAATAACGGAAAATAAAGATTTATGATGTCTAACATTCTATCAATATGTATTCTACTCTGCAGTTAGGTTAAAGTTCCATGAATGTAGCCAGAAGACAAGTTGTGACACAAAACACAAACATTCAAGATGGCGACTAAGCGCAAGGAGAGGAACTGGGGGAAAGGAATCACACAATCGTCCTAGTTAATGAACCATACCAGCATTCATCTGGAGCTATTTCTAGAAACCACGCAAATCCGGAATCAGGATTGCCGGAGCCGTGAAACGCCTACACACACCTCTCTGTTTACGTTAATAGTTTGCGGAATGATATAAATTGGCAAGAGTAGAAAAAAAACTAAACCTTATAGTGCTCCGTTTTTCAGTAACTACCATAGGTATACCTCGAGTATAACTTTATTTGTCTTTCATACAGCCCAGCTGAGGTACAGCATATCTATAATACAGAATCGAAATGGCGAGACATCTTAAATGTAGGCGTAGGTTGGTCGGTGACTGAACACAAGAGGCATTGTTCTCAGTCTCATGCTTGATAGGCCTTTAATAATAATAATTGTAATAATTTTAAGGCCTTGGGCTTCATATTTTTCCTATTTTTAAAGTATGGTATAATATTCTTGTTTAATTTTTCTCCTATGTTTTCGTAGTTTTATGTCATAAAGTTTAAAATTAAAATACACGTTGAATACTTAAGTTATACATTAAGATTTAAACAGTTATCTTAAAACAAGATATTTTTAGAAGAATAAATTATTTTTAAGACATTTAAATATTAAAACAAAATTATTCTTACAACTACAGCTTTTCAAATTTGTTATGTTTAGTAGTAAATATTTAAATTCACATTTCATGATATAAATGCTCTTTTTTTGGATTGCCCCAGTGAGAAGTAACACACTTAAGTAGTATTTATTTCCCAGGCCTTTTAGTGTTATTTTTAAAGTAAGACTAGCTGAAAGGTACAAATTATCTGGAAGGAAATAAAGCGGTCGACAAAATCCTGCAACGTAAGATGTTTCTAATTCATAAACGATGTTTGTCCCACACGAGAGGCAGTTCGCATGTATTGCTGTATAATAGAGACGCCTGTATGTGAGCAACACACAATACACGAGAGGCGACTGCGTTAAGGGGCCTCCACTTGATAGGCTGTGTTTGTGTGTGTGAGGCAGGGGCTTTAAGGTTGCCGTTGACCGGCGCATGTAATGTATTATCGCCTCTCCGCGCACCACTCAGCTGCCGTGCAGTGCTTTACTAGTATCCCTTTTCCTATGGAACTTTAAGTGGTAACCACATTATTTTATTTGTGGAAAGTATAGTTCAGATTCTAACGCTTGTTTCTATAGTTGTTGTTTTCGAATCCGGTTGTTATTTTTCCACATACGGCAGTCTGAAAAAGCCATGTTTGGCAATTTTGAGGTTTTGATGTTTCTAATAATCGTTCCAAATTTTTAAATTATAGCGACATAGTTTGAAGTGTGCCGTCTTTTCGTAGATAAAAAATACAATGCGCGTTAAATAGTTGCCAAAAAAAAAAAAGAATAACCATAACTCGCTGCAACGCATTTGAAGCGCAAGTAGGTAGGCCCCTTAACAGGGAGCGCACGAGGTTCGAAACCGGGTCACCTTGGTGAGAGGTGAGTACTCTAGACATTGCGCCAACGGCGGCCCCTTGCTTTCCGTTACCGGCATTTACTAAAACTCGTAAATCAAAACAGGAAAAAAAATAAATAAAAAAAATAGAATGTCTTAGAAAATATTTGCTGCCAACTTTGAAAGCAAGTATGCTAGTGCGGTGCGTTAAGGCCTCCCTCTCTAGTTTTGAGTTGTTTCTAAAAAATGTATTTTTAACGCAAATTAATACATACATAAAAAATTCATTCTTACAGTTTTAACATTTATATATAATCGTTTCTATCTGAATTTTTCTGTTTCAGTACACCACACGGAATTTAAGATTTTCGCTCATGAAATATCATAATTTTTGTTGTCAAAATAAGCCAAAATGAAGTAATATAATGTTGTATATTATTTTCAAATACGGTCTGGCAAAATTGTGCGTCGTATAACTGTACACAGTCTTAAATTTTTTCAAAGCATTTGGTTTGAAAATATTAGAGTTATTTGCAAATTGTTTGAAATAAATAAAATAACATAACCTTAATGATGCGAACGAGTGAAAAAGCACTGGCTAAATGTTTGCTGGAAAATATTTCAGAATCTCGGTTTTCTAAGTTTTTTTCTACTTCTCTGTAATCGCTCTCAAATTCCGGCGGATTTCAACAAACGTTTTCATCTCGTATTTATGCGGCACGCCCTCTTGAACTCTGTGCCACTGCTGGCGTGGCAATGGCTAATAGCCACGTGAGAAAGCGAAAGAGAGAGAGAGAGAGAGCGAGAGAGAAACAACATTGTAAATAACTGTACGTCTTTAGTGTACAGACATCTTTTGAATAAACTCAACTCCCTTTTATCCACGCCTGCATAGCCACGAATATATTCCCATAGAGGCGAGGTGGTAAATGTGATGGAGAAAGTTCAAGATGGTTGGGTGCGATATCATAAGGAGGAGGGGGGGGGGAGTGATTTCTGTTTTTTCAGAGCTTAAGTTTTTGTTGCATGCCTCTCGTTTTGTTGTTTTCCAAGGCGAGTCCTCGTTACAGGGACTCGAGAGTTGGCGCCAGCAGAGAGAGAAAGAGTGATCTTTGGTAAGGGAAGGGAACTGAGGGGATACAGCGGGGTAACCTCCCCCCCCCTTCACCGTCCCTGTACCAGTTATCCTCGACGTCTCCAGCGAACACACACAGCAAGGTACGCCACGCTCGGGACAGTACACGGTCCGACGCGCGCGTTTTTTTACTGCCCCTGCTGTAAAAGACAAAATGGCTGTTGGCGGCTGGCGTTATTGATTGGCGGGCAGCGGCGCCTCGGGGGAAGACGGCCCAGGTGGTATCGCGGGAGAGAGGAATGGTTGGGGAAGTGAGGGGGGAGGGGGTCGTGGGGAAAGTCACGCCGTGCACAGGGCTGCCAGCTGTGTTGTCACCTGTCTGCCCTCGCCAGTCCGAGCAGCTACGTACGACACACGCACACACGTACATACACCGTTACAACACTTGCACCGACCCGAACAGCCGGCCCGAGATCAGAACAGTGGCGTGCGCAGGATTTCAATTAGTAGGGAAGGTAGATGTGATATTTCTCTTTCTGGGGAATTACTAATCACTAGGGCCACGATTTTGTCGCGAAAGATTTTTGCCCCACTTTGGCCGTGTCCGAACTCGCCTGAAGTATGTACTTGTGTGCACCTACCCCCGGAAGTGACATCACAAGGGCTGTCCGAATTGGAAGTGAAGTACGTAAGTACGCAAGGGAACGAATGTGTGTACTTCTCGCGCCCCTCACGACTTTCATGCGTCGCCATCTCAAATTTTTGGAGTTTGTTGTTTAGTATTTGCAGGTTATGTAATAAACAAAGCACAAACTTCTAGATGGATGCTTTGACTCTGTTTGTTTGTAAGTACATACAACTAATACATTTACTAGAACTATTACAAATAAAAAATTCTTAGGTTTTAATTACATAAATTATATTAACGAATGTATAAGTTATCATGCTCACTGCTAGGAACTAGGTTATGATTTCGTATGCAGTCATATTTTGTCATGTCACATTAATGTTTTTTTTTATTTTACATTGCGCATGAATATTCTACGAAGAAAGACGGATGTTACCTTTTACGCCGTCATTCATCACTGACAAAATCATAACATTTCATGAAAATTTTCAGGAATACTTCTGGCTAATTCATTTAAAATACGAAGCCAACAAGGGTCGTCCGAATTCGTCTAGTATAGATGGGGGCAAGTGAAGTACGCAGGGGTAGAAGTACAGAAGTACATACCTGCGAATTCGGACACGGCCTTTGTTTCAGTGACTCACGTGCACGTCTGCAGTTCTGCTTCGAGGTTATTGGCAGCGTGTCTTTGTTCAGACACGTTTCTCATTTGACTACACCAGTCAGAATAAGCTTGTTGTGACTCAATACAAAATCATCCAACCACAGACGATGTAGCAGAGCTGCAGATGTGCACATGACGCATTGAAACCATATGTTGCAAAAATCTTTTCGCCATAAATTAGCGGCTCTGCTAATCACCACTGCCAAATCAAAGAAATAATTCTAAATATTTGTTAGTAAGACGTGAATGTACAGTTCTTGTGCATACAGGTTGCTCTGTAACGGGCGTACGGAAGGCACACGTCACGACTTAGTTTATTCTTCTTTATTAATAACTGTTGTAATTTAACACGTACGATTTAAGTATCTTATTGTTTCTTATAATCATTGTGTTTTTAAAACTGTATGTAGTCAACAATATGCACGACAAATTGTAAAACGGACGTGGTGCTGAATTTTGCTCGTGTTAAAATAAATAAATAAATCTTGCGCGGAATCGACGACGAAGTGTCAGTTGCAAAATGTCGTACAAAGATATGTTTCGTGCACAGTGTCGCAACACAGCACTACATAGATGTATGATTACCACTGTTCTGGCTATCGTATTATAGGCGCGAGTTTCTATATTTACTCTATGTAACATACATACAAGAATACGTGCTCAAAATTATATATATAGCAACTCCGGATTTTAAAATGCACCCATAATATGCAGGTCAGAACAGTAGTAATAAAATAAATAAGATACCTGTGGAGCGCAAGAGGGGACTAACTACAGTTACATGTTGCCAGATTGTGTACTTAAAATGTCATCGTGTACTGGAAAAAATATGTTGTGACAGATACGTAACATTTTGTGGTGCAAATTAATTTTTTTGGTCACCACGAAAACGTTTGCTGTCACCACACTGCTCACTACATCAGGATTCGCGTTGGTGCTTACTATGCGGGTGTTTCCGGATATTCTGTTAATGTTCTACGTGTGTGAGTACTTTGGTAAGAGAACTACGTGGAAGTGGAAAGAGAGGTGGTGGTAATGGTGAAATAAAAAATGCTGGTTCTGGAAGAGAATGTGTGGAGTTTGTGTGGCTGGCTCTGAATAGGTATTGTGAGGGGGAGAGAAAAATCCAATTGGCCGTCGGCCAAGCGGAATGATTGAGCAGGTGTTACGGGATTGTCGTGTTCCCCTACTTGTGTTTGTTTTATTCATGAGAAGAAATATAGCAGGTTATTTGTTATTTCTTTTTAAAACATTGGTTTAAAAATCTCGTTGAACGGGTCACTTATCAACCAGAAGGGAAATTTGCCGTGGCATTACTTCGAGGAAGATTGTTGGCAGCACTAACTTCGCGGCTCACAGGAAGTTAGTTATTTGGCTTGTCAGACTAACATATATCTGTTTTAGAAGTGCGTAACACCCTTATTAGTAACTTATTATTTAACTTTCTTTGCTTGGTTTATTTAATAATTTATGTAGTTAGAATACTTCGGTGAGTTTTCAACAAGTAATTTTCTTGCTGAAAACTGAAAAAAAGTATGTTTGGTAAAAAATAATCTAAACACACAATTTCTCAAAAATCTGTTAAATACGAAGGCTTACACTCGTAAGTGAACAAAAAGTGTCATACACGTTTGTTTTTGTTCAATTTTTCGAGTTACACAATCGAGATAGTATTTAGAGAGTCAGTGAAGTTTTATTTATTCAGGCTGCAATTGCAAAAAAAAAAAATCTTGCTTTCAGTTTGAAATGTTTGCCTTAGACACATAAAATGTTCGCGTTAAGTTTGGAAAATGGAAAATGTGACTTTAACTGTGACTAGACTAGCAAAGTATTTACTTAAAAAAAAAACACCAGTAACTGTCTAAGGGTGTTTATTTGTGTAAGTTTTTTATGTTGACTTTCATCTTCCTGAGAATTTTATTTATTGTTGCTAGAAAAACTTATGTTTGCTATCTTAACGAAAAATGTGTACTAATTATACACTATTAAGCAGTAAATATTGCTATTATTCAGTTTATTGACCCTTTACGCGAAAACTGAATTTTAGGTACGATGAGGGTGACAAAATTTAAGTTTTAATTTAATACTTTAAAGAAAATATTTTATCTGGTTTTTCTACCATTCCGTTTTGTGAAAAGTCGAAGGAGTAAAAAGTTCATTTAATTGCAGTGCTACCGAACACGTTTTTAAAAATATATAGATTTGCACATGAGCAGTTGAAGGATGCGTGTCTAAAGTCAAATATACGAGCAATGCCTCGCAAACAAATAAATCAGAAAGTATCAGCGTTCATTGCAGTTTTATTCTTAAATAAAAAACTCTAACTGTCCCTTTTAGGGTGCTTTCTCTTTCTTTGTCTTTTTCTTTCCATCCCTCTCCGTTTTACTTCTTGTTTTCTCTCTTTCCTTTAACGAGAACACTGTACATATAAGAGTATTACTGTAACAGTGGCGTCTAAAATTGCATAGACAATTTAAAAAAATCTAATTAGGCCTATGTTAGTAATTAGCGCTTCTTACCATAAGAGTTTTCTTTGTATCTGAAAATATTAATGTGAGAAATAACGAAAAAAAAAAAGTGCATATTTCATTTTTACAGATAGCTGGTATTGGTTTACGTCACATTTATACGTGGATTGATAGTTGTGGACTTCTCGAAGCCAATAAGAAAAAAAAACAATTGTAGGCCACAGATATTGTCGACTTTGTGATTAAACATTTTTCACGAGTGGCGTATTTCACAATCCCATATTGTCGAAATTTCCTATATGTGATTTCGGCGCTCAAGGCTACGTTGTAAAAAATTATTTGTAAAATTACCACACTGATGTATAGGGATGTTATGTCTTCTAAAGTAGGCATGGTAAAGTTGTTTCTCGTACATCAATGACAGTGTTTCTGAGCAATTTAATGAAACAGTCAAATTTATTATTATATTACCATACTTGTGTAGTAATAATGCTTAGCTGTTGCTTTATTTACATCCTTAAATATGCAGGGGCAGATGTAGAAAGGGGGAGGGCAGACTGCCCCGGGCACCGGGCTAGAGGGCTGGTGATGGCGAAAATTTTTACTTGGGAATGAAATGTAGGATGAGTGTAAAAAAGACACAATACCTAGATTTTATTTTTGTATTTTTACTAACCTTGAACACCATATAATGTTATAAATACAGTATTTATAATTATAATGCACACTTATTAAAAACACTGCTAATGGGAGCTAGTAAGTTCAGAGTTGTATATATTTTCACTTAAATTGTATACTGCTATGTACGCGAGCGTAACACAACGTATGCAAGATACAGTACATTTATTACGTCTGTCGGGTTGTCTGGACTGATGGAATAAAAGGGGGTGCACAGTAAAAAAAATTTTGTACTTTTACAAAAAGGTTTTTTGGAAACCAGTTTCCAAAAAAGTTTTTTGTAACACTACGAAAATATTTTGTAAAACTTACTAAAATCTTGTAAATTTACAAATTTCTTTGTATATTTACAAACATTTCTGTAAATTTACAAACAAATTTTGTATATTTACAGCTAATATCTAGTTCATTTTACAATAATTGCTTGTAGTGTTACGAATTTTTTTTTGGAAACTAGTTTCCAAAAAAATTTTTTGTGAAAGTACGAAATGTTTTGTAAAATGTGAAAGGTCTCCTAGGTTTATTTTGTTTCAATTCGAAAAATCTGCTCATTAGCATTATTTTACTAGTTCCTAAAGTTGTTTACGATATTTGTAACCACTTTAAAAAGGTTTCTGACATCTTACTTTTACTATCTGACTGATAGTGTTCTGATATTACGTTACAAGAATTTCCTTGTAAATGTACAATTTTTCTTTTTCTGTGATAAAAGGGGGTGGGAAAGGAGGCGGAGCAAATAGCAATTCTTGCCCCGGGCAACGGAAAGTCTAGATCCGTCCATGGAAATATTGTCAATGTCTCATTTCTGTTTAGCAAGTTTATTAAAAATGTACGTTAAACGAATACTTCGCACTGACCAATATGGGATTGCTATTATTATTATTATTATTATTATTATTATTATTATTATTAGCAATCACGATGAAAAACCTTGGAATTTAATTGGTGTATTTACCGTCAGTTTATGTAGCACTCCTCGTTCACGCGAAACGAAATAACGGCATACTGACACGTAATGATTTCCCAACCCTCGTGTGCATGCCACTGAGTGCTGGTCAGTCAGACGAAGAAGAGAAAATTACTGCCGGAATACGGAATGCTTCCTGCTCACGGACAAAACACGGACATGAACCTTCAGCGTAGAGTCGGCAGAATACTCGCGGGAGGTTTGTAACTGCTGGTGGGCGGTATTAATGCGCCAGGCCCTGTGTCGCGACATCGAGCGGGCAACATTTCTGTACTAAATAACATAAACCTAGCTGTCTTCGTAATATCTTGGTACACTGACAAGAAGTGATTTGTTTTCAACTATAGGTGTTATTTTCTATACGGCAATGAAAGAAATTATTCCGCGTGGTACCAGAAATAAGGTGCTTATGACGCATTTTTGACAGACGAAGAAGATGGAAGAATAGTAATTTTATGCCAGATTACCTACAACCATTCAAACATTAAGGAATTTTTCATTAAAAACCCCCGTATATTTTTTGCTTTGTATTAAGTTTGAAGTTTTTTATAGCAAAATCTGAAGCGTTGAAGCAGGATCATGTGTTAAATTATTCCTCAAACATCAATAAAACATTAGGTTCAAAAATATTTCTACACGATACTTTAAGCAAAATAAGTTTGGAAACAATGTGCCGAGGCGAGTTATGGTACTTCAGTGTTAAAGTTGCTGGTCGATGTACCGGAACTACCATAGCCATGCATCACAATTATCTCATCTTGATGATCTAGGCAGTTCTGGTTTAGACACTGGTAACGTTGTAAAAGTTGCCGCCCTTATGGGTTTATTTAGTTCCTTAAGCGCGCCGCCTATCTTCTTGCTAGGGGCCTAGAATAACGGACCTATACGGGCGATTTACGGGTGCGGTTCACCTAATGTATTTTTTTATTATTATATTTGTACCAGATATTTTTTTTCTTATTTTAGATATAAATTGTGATCAAATCTTCCTCTTAGGAAATTTTTGTATCTCTCGTAGTTTTTGCGTAATGAGTCGTAAACGTCAAAATTTGGACTTTACGGT
Source organism: Medauroidea extradentata (assembly GCA_003012365.1). NCBI lineage: Eukaryota > Metazoa > Arthropoda > Insecta > Phasmatodea > Phasmatidae > Medauroidea > Medauroidea extradentata. Next base: position 14,511 of record PNEQ01062750.1, on the reverse strand, counting down.
TTTGAGTACTCCACTAAAACCAACTGACATACCAAGCTGAAAAACTTCGCACTGTATAACAAAGTTGTTGGCTATGGTTTGACATATATAAAACCAAAATAATATAGTTATTTTTTTTGTATTTCTAAAAAAAAAATGTTAATAATTTCTTAATTTTCATTTCAAAATTCAGCATTTGTTATTAAATATAAAGGTATTTTATTCTTTGTTTTTATATATGTCAAATCATAGCCTACAATATTGTTATACTCTGTGAATTTTGTCGGTTTGGTATGCGAGATAAACAATTTTAAGAAAATTTAGTCACATTTTGTGTCTAAAACAAGAAAAAAAGTAACTGGTAAAAATATAAAAATTAAATTATGATGTTGAAAATTGCGGTAGACTGTGCCCTTAAATGCAATTCGTAAACAGTGAGAGCAAAAAATAGTATACTATTTTTCTCTCGCTGTTTACAAATTGAATTTAACGCATACAGCAAATTTAGCGTGAAAAAAAAAAACTTGTACGGTACGTAAAATTAATTGTACCTGAACACTTTTTTATGCTCTAAAACAAATATTACAACATAAAAACCAATAATTTGTACATTAGGGGTATAGATATTAACCGCTAACCATATAATTTTATTAGTGGAAAGTCTGTAGCAAAGTTCAGTGCAGGTTTCTATCTGATTTTCACATATATCTGGTTACTTTAGTATATTTTGAAATAACGACGATCCGGGAAGGCCATTTTTCGTTCACAGGTACAATGGACACGTGTGGAAAAGTCTCGTTGAAAAACGTATTTACGAAAACTTCGTAACGCACCTGAAGTGCATGGTATAGGCAGCGTCTTTAATAATGTTCTGTTAGATAATACTGAATTCTATGTGGAGTTTAAATAGTGGAATTTTTACCGTGAATGCACTGTACTTTTTTATTATTATTAGAATTTGCGCAGAACGACCGTGTGTTGCTACAGGACAGATTATCTCCTGCAGGATGTATCCCGAACCACGAGGCTATCAGTTCGCTCGAATTCTAGTCCTTCCGGACTGACGTACCTACAGCCTGATTGTCACGCCTTAGTTACCACGATAACTTTTTTATTAGCATACCATAGGTGTTGTTTCCTTTCTTGCGAAAATTTAAAGCAGTACATTCATATTCCTTGTAATTTCACGCATCAGAAGTTGTGTCTTCGCGCCTTTTTTCGTCTGTGTTATTTCACCCGTAAATTTTATGCTATTTCTCACTTACCGAGAAACTGCATAAAGTAATACTAATGTCTACGTATTAAATATTTTCCGTGTACAGCGGAGAAAATAGAGTTCTCGAAAAATAAAATTTACTTGCAAGTGAAAACTATTTCGTGTATGTGCATATTTACACAGGCAAGTAAAATGACGCTTTATAAGAATGTTTCCAACTCAGCAAGGTAAAGCACTCGCCAATAAAAATTAGAAAATTTAGACGCGTGTTTATATATTTTTAAAAATTATTGTCGTTCATATTACACACAAAGTAATTCATGATACCATTTTAGCGAGAATTGGAATCAAAGTATTGCACTTGATATCAGTGTATCAGTATGCTAACCACTACATCTATGAGGATTTATAAAATTACTTACTTATTAAGTACACATCGATGACCCAGTTGAAAAGGGAAACAACTCCTAAGTTCCTATTTAAGTAGAACGGCTTAAAATGAGTGTGTTTTGCTGAGAAATGTGGTTGATAACGTATTTAGTTTAAGTTTTAAGTAGTGAAATTAAGGGGGTTCAAAAGTAATGCTCTACTTTGGATGAAATTATCACAAACAAAGTGAAATAAAATAAAGGTTAGTTAGCTAATGTTCAGCAAAATTAATTGCTATATTAGTAAAACAAGTTAATTTACATTTTATGTCTCTCTTCAACTGTTTTAATCATGGCGACTCGTTTCGTTCAGAATCTTCCATTGTACTTTTATTTACGAGGTACGCAGAAAATTTTGCGTGTGTCGTACGATAATTTTCCTTCTCGTGTTCGTGAAATTTCTCTGTCGTGTAGCTATACGAATTTTACTCTATAGGCCTAGCGCAGCAATTTTATATTTTATGTAAGGAAAAATAAATTCCGATGAATTGAGTAAAAATTTTCTAAATCTTGCAGGTTAATAATGTACGTGTATTTTTTTATATATATTTTATACGATCTTCAAAATTGAAACGCACACGTGAAAAAAAAACACGTATTTCCATCAATTTCAAAATGAAATTCATGCATTTTCAATTAGTATTTCATTGTAAATTATACTTTGTTGAAATATTGTTTTCGTTTGCAGCATCTTATTTTTACCTGCAGTGTAACTGTAAGACTAGGTAGGGAATTTAAAATTTCGGACGTCTTATAACATTTGTAACTGGATTCAGTTTCTTAGACGTACTCCATTGCAAATTGAACGACTGTCAAAGAAAACTAAACAAATAAAAGAAAATCATAATATAAGCAGAGTATGCTTAGTCAGCAAGATACATACACAACAAGAAATTCCAAAATGGAATCGGGTCAAATAGAAACAAGGAACAAACAGATAATAAATGAAAATAATAACAAATAAAATAAAAAATCAAGTAACATGCGACACAACGATGAGATGAAACAAAAAACACAGCAAATATCAGACACGAACAGAAA
>PNEQ01062750.1:0-11747 GCA_003012365.1 Medauroidea extradentata | reverse complement strand
TGACGAAACAAGACACAGTAGTTTTCCAGACAGACAGTGTTACGACGTTTCGGGAACTGGAATCTGTCTGTCTGTCTGGAAAACTACTGTGTCTTGTTTCGTCTCTTCGTTGTGTCGTTTGTCTTTTCTGTATATGTCTGTTACCTGTTGCGTTTTGTCTCGTCTATTTGTTGTGTCTTTTTGTTATTTTTCTGTTCGTGTCTGATATTTGCTGTTTTTTGTTTTATCTCATCGTTGTGTCACATGTTACTTGACTTTTTATTTTATTTGTTATTATTTTCATTTATTATCTGTTTGTTCTTTGTTTCTATTTGACCCGATTCCATTTTGGAATTTCTTGTTGTGTATGTATCTTGCTGACTAAGCATACTCTGCTTCTATTATGGTTTTCTTTTATTTGTTTAGTTTTCTTTGACAGTCGTTCAATTTGCAATGGAGTACGTCTAAGAAACTGAATCCAGTCATGCACTCCCATTGCACAGTTCTTTCAAAGATCATAACATTTGTAGTTTTACCTTTTCAAGTGTGTGTGGCCTTCCTGGCTTACATACACTGATTTAAGTACATTTTTTGTCTTGGTGTTGTGGGGTTTTGATTTAATATGAAGATAAATTGATACCTCTGTTTAATGCTAATTCTTAGCACTTTCATTTCTGAGAGGAAGTTATTGTTTCGTCCGGTTTTGTGAGATTTTAATTATAATTCTTAAATCGTTATTTTTTTATACTGTCCTTTTCCAAAGTGTTAAAAATCAATACATCGCTTTTCCGTACAAGCAACTTCCTAGTGTGATTTTTGAATGCTATTCGGCCTTCTATTTAAATGTCATAATTACAGTCTTTAACATTAAAAATTGCTTGAATTACAGGTAGTTTGACTTGTTAATGAATATTTATGGAATCCGTTTAGAAGTAAATGTTTTACGTATCCTCATTTTTGGTAATCATTTTCGGAGGCATGTGGTAGAATCTGGTGTCGGACCGCCTGTGTCTGTAAGTGAGTGAGTGAAAATATTTTGGTCAACGCTCAACATCGAGGTCTTTAGCGCTGGTGAGGGGTGACATGAGGTGAGTATGGAGCAGCGCTGGAATGAAAGGACGGAGTAAACGGGAGATCCCCGAGAAATTCCGCCGACGAGCGGCAACGTCCGGCACGATTCCCACATGCGGAAATCCTGTGACCGACCCCGCCGGGAATCGAACCCGGATCGCCTTGGTGGGAGGCGAATGGTCTGACCATTCTGTATATGTTAGTGGTAAGTGACATCACGTCATATCTGTCTACAGTACAGAAGTATTGTATATGCGGTTTTTGGATAAAGTGAGCGTTGTAGAAGCCCTAGTTACTTATTTGTCTTTCAGATAACTTATGGTTTCCTCACACTTCTTAATACAAACAAAGCAACCGACATAACGGTCAAAGTGTATATAGATTGTACTAAACTAAAAGTAAGAAGCATATGAGGTCACAGTACTTTATTATTTTAATTAATTATCTTCACAAGGCGGTCCTCAAAAGTACTCACTTTATCGCGAACTATCTGGGTCCGTTAATCTACTGCTACCCTAAATACTGGTGTAAAGCAGCAGCTGATTGATTTTAATATTGTTTGTTATTGTATAAAAAATTATTTATTTGCTTTCTATTTTAAGCAGCATTTTGTTATTGCAATTAAACTTGTTTCGTGAGTAGCGGTGGCTTACTCGCTAGTTTGCAACAATAATAGATAATTTCTGTAAAATACGTATGTAATCTACGTGATGGTTAAAAGGTTAAGGGCTTTGGTTTAAAAATATAGCATGCTAATGTCTATTCCAACAAACGCTCAACTTGAAGATTACGTTTCTCGTGGACAGTAATGTAGGAATAAAACTAACCAACGTATATGCCGAAAATTTAACGAAGGTAAAGAGACATTTTTTTCGCAGTCCGTTTTACAATACTCCTAAGAAAATTCAAATTTCAAATATTTAGCGGCAGCTACAAGGGAATGAAAAAAAAATCTTTATATTCCGCAATATATTTATGATATGATATTGTTCAAAAACTACATGCCCAAATATTTTAATCTAAGAAGGAAGTAATATAGTTTTACTGTTATTGTAATTACAAACAGTGAAAGTTCATTGACGCACGTAGAGTAACGAATTCAAATTGAGATAATATGCTACGAACTACTTTCTGGTATATTTAACATGTGGACTAAAAAATTTCTTAAAGTTGTAAAAAATTTTTGGGCGTATTTGTTTTTAACTTGTGGCTGTCTTGTTTTTGTACAATAGCTTTCGCCGAGTTAATATCAAAATTAATTGAGGCAAGATATTTTACTTGTTATTTAATTTCCTTTACATAATTGGGTTCGTTTTATATGTACGTCACTAAACTAATTTTTCCCCTGTAATTTGAAGGTTCATTCTGTAAAAAAACGTTGATACTAAATAAAAAGAGAGGTCAGCGTTATGACACTTATCTACAAGTACACTATTTGGTACATGTAATAAGTATTATTTTTCGTATCCAACGCCCCTAACAAGCAAACAAAAACAAAGTTTAAACATTTGTTTACTTTGATTTTCGTAAACGTTTCCGATATAAACTTGCTAATTTTTATATCTCGTATTTAAAACTGGACACTCAAAAAACACGTGGTGGTCGTTCCAGAGCTGACAGTATTAAGACTTCAGACTTCTTCTGTCAAAGTTACAACGTAATCAAGTCAGCTTCTTTAGCGTAGACGTTTAGACGCCGGTCCAGTGCGAGATGTCCTGGGTTCGAATCCTGGCTCGGACATGGGTGCCGTGTTGTCCTTTCTCCGCACTTAACCCTCGTCGGATATTAAGACCCTTGCTCCTTAGCTTTTACTGTTTTTGTGGTTATTATTATTATTGCTTAAACGAGAGCAGATACCAAAAATCTGTCTGGCAGTTTTGTTTAAAATATTTTTTTCTTGATAACAAATTTTTTCAAAGCAAGAAATTAAATATAAATAGTCAGTTAACTAGAATTTCATTAATTTCACGATTAGCTAAAACAGTAGTATTTAGGCTACTGCGTTCAAATATTCATGTTCACAATATGTTCATATTTGAAAAGAACTAACAGTTAAAACTAGGCTTCTGTCATTTGAAAAATACAACATGCTTAAAAGAAACAAGTTTTTGGGGCCCCTTGAACTGGCTAAAACGATTTTTCTAGACAGACGTAACTGGAAAGATACCTCTCGGATTCGTAAAACACAACGTTGGAGGCATGCGCTGGACTGAACTACTAACTTTCCACAAATAAAATTGTAGGGCCGACGCTTTAAATTCCATAGGAAACCGAGTATTGCGAAAACACTGCATGCCAATTCGGCGCGCCGTAGAAGCGACGCTGTTACCATCGAGTGCGGAAAGATGAACCTTATCACTTCACTGTCTCCACGCATCAAACGCGGAAAATTATATCCGATGTCCTTCTTTAAGGGCCGTAAAACCCTATCTTCTCACCTCTAATGTAATAATTATTATGTTATACTTCAGAAACCAAAAACACGAAAGAGGCTGGTAAAAAACCTGCAAGCTGTCTGCCTTTGAATTGAAATGAATAATACCAAAATGCTATGATATTTCATTTATTTTAAACTATTGCAAATAACTCAAATATTTTTTAACTAAATGCTTTGAAAAAATTTGAGACTGTGTACAGTCATACGATACACAATTTTGCCATATCTTTTATTAAAAGTAATGTACCGTTTTCTAGCATAATAAAATATTTTGCTTCATTTTGGCTTATTTTCACAACAAAAGATGTGCTATTTCAGGGGCAAAAATTTTAAAAATCCGTTTGGTATGTTGCAACAGATAAAATTAAGATACAAACAGTGATGTATAAGTGTTAAAACTGTAAGAATGAATTTTTTTATGTGTGTATTAATTTGCGTTAAAAAATATATTTTCGAAACCTCTGCAAAATTAAAGAGCGAGACCTGGTTAAGTCAGGAAGAGAACGGTGCATTTGTAAGAACGACCACCCAGTAATCCCTCCAGCAGAATGGATGGAGGAGGAGAGAAGACGTAGTTTGATATACTTCGGGTCGAACATTTCTCTCCCTGTTCTTTCTCCCTCCGGTGAGTGTCTTCCTGCAGGATTTCTGTTTCTCAAGACCGGGAGTGTTTTATTAGTTCACCAGGACCGCGCCTCTTCCTTGTCTGTCTGTCTCGGCGAAGAGAAAAGTTCACTCCCTAATGGCGAGATGAGACCACTCAACCTTACATCGATTTTTTCTGTCGACTTTTCACGGTGTGTTCAGAGTTACATCACTGCCGCAGGGTAGGTTAAGGCTGTTACAATTGGCATGGGAAATTTTAGAAATTCCAGAGATGTTTTATGACACAAGAAATGTAATTTGTTAACAAACAGGCAATTTGAAAAATAACTACCTATTCTACCTATCCACAATGCTCCCCAAAGAAAAATACAAGACTTTTTATTTATGACCGAAGCTATACAAATCTCAAAAAGAATTTTTAATTTGTTTTGAGATCTTACCTTTCTCAGACATAATGCCAATAACTCAAATATTTTTTAACCAAAATTTTGAAAAAAAAAAAAAAAAAATTGAGACAACGTGCAGTTACACGATGCACAATACTGTGAATGCGTTTTTGAAAATAATGTACCATTCGTCAGAAAAAAAATATTTTTTCCCTTCATTTTGGCTTATTTTCACGACAAAAAAAAAGCGTGATACTTGGGTGACGAAATCTAAGTACCGTTCAGTTACACTGCTACAAAAAATTCAGCTACAAGTTATGACATATTAGTATCAAAACTATGGAGCTATATTTCGATATGAGTATTAGGTAGCAATAATAAAAAATATTTTTGAAATCAATACAAAACTAAGGAACAAGCCCTTAAGGGGGATGGAGCGCCAAAGCAGTTAATTTTCACAATTTTCGACATAACGTTTTCCCCTCGCTTGTTATCGAAAATCAAGGTTCGACAATCCGGAAATGATACTTTCGTACAAATTACATTAGAACACAGTTACAGACGGTCATATTTTTGGAGCAGAAAGGCAGAAAGGAAAAAGATACATTTTTCCTATCTTCCATCAGTGCGACTATGTAATAAAGTAAGAAGGTGTACAAAAGTGTAGTATACGGATTGTCGAGCATTGACTTTCTTTAATAAGCGAGGGGAAAAGACTATGTCGAAAATTGTGATAGTTCACTGCTTTCGCGCTCCATCCCCCTTAAACGTTCCTTGGAGTACACACTATTTTAATGTCACAACCAATTATTTATTGGTGGTTTGGTAAAGTGTTATATATACTTGCTATTGATTTTTATATGAATGACTAAATTAACTTATTTGTGTTATTTTGATATTTTAATACAATTATTCAACATTACTTCACGTTTTATAAGGCTATTATTATATCCACGTACATTAGAGATATTTCACAATTTTAGAAAATAAATTTTACCATCTTTATGGTTACCTGGCAGCAAAAAGATCCATATAATCAAATTTTTACCAATTATGTTGTAAATATTTTACGATATGTTTTTGTGCGATAAAATAAATTAATATATTTTTTTTTGCTTAATCACATGTAACATTGTCAAAATACATTCACAGTACAAATTGATTCACCTGCATAAATTTATTCCGAGTAAAGATATGTGACACCGTGTGCTTCCCACGTGCGAATAATCAGGAATCTGCCTGGCAGGAAATATAATCCAGATCGCCTTGTTGCGAGGCGAGCGCTTTAGCCACTGTGCAGTCCCTGTTCCTGTAGATGGGTCAGATTTCGTTTTTGGCACGTTCCGAAAACAGTAACATTTTTTACTTCGGCGTGTCATCGTGCAGAAACGTTATTATTTACTGGATGTTGCAAAGCTGCATGTATGTGATTTGGGGGAACAATTTCACACATAGGGAAGAAAAAGTGTTATACGCACACACACACACACACACACACACACACACACACATATATATATATATATATATATAAATGCACCGTTTTAGGACTGCAGTTAAAAGTGCATAGTGAACGGGTTGGTGCATGTTACTTTGAAATGCTACATCGCACAATGTGTAAAGTCCAGTTTAAAATGACTCGCCTGGATTGCAGCTATCATTAATAGCTGCGATGGCAATTCACAGATTGTTCCTACAAAACATAAAAGACATACAACTTGCAACAACACGGATGTAGGACGAAAATGTCATGAAAAGTAATATCTACCCTTAGAGCAATATTCGGTAACTAATTTAAAATTATGACATTTGTTTGCTGCTGAGGGGTCTTGAGAACAACACGAAAAATAAGGCCGACCAAAACAGGGGTATTATTCTTCACGGTCATCATTTTTAGCACACGTTAACCGAAGTTATGCTAATGACATTGACAACGGTAACTTAAATGGGGTAAATGCCAGAAAATCAGTCGGCGTTTTTCCTAGGCGAATGTGCGGAAGAGCCTCATTGCCCGACAGACTATGTAAATAAAGTGGCTTTATAATTGGACAGTAATTTCAAAATAACAGTCATTAAGGAGGTTGGGTATCGTTCAGTTAATTATTTCGCAATTAATCTAAACGAGTGGTCAATTTTAAGGCACAATAATTTATATAATTAGGCATATCCTATAGAAGAACTTTCGTCGGTTGAACCCTTTTTTTACATATTTGACTATAAATGTAATAATTTTAATGTTATCGCGATGAAGGAATATATAACACTAAGTTGATATTTCAAACAACGTATACATTTTTTTCGTAAATATATTTTTAAACTTATTTTACAATTGGAAATTCGTAAAATGTCCAGCGTAATTAATGTATAATTTTTGAATGCTTGCAAAACGTCTTACAATCGTACCTCAGAAAGCAAAAAAAAAAAAAATATATATATATATATATATATATATATATATATATATATATATATATCGTTTATTGCTTCAGTTTTTGCAGGTTCAATATAATTTATTATACCTAATTTACGAAATTTAGGTCTACTAATATATTTTAAATGTCGTCTCGTCCTAAAAAAATGTAAAATATATATAATATTGCACATTTTACTAAGAAATCCATAAACCATAAACTCCCGGATGTTAGGTTCGAATAGCCACCGCCATTACGGATTAATTTAATGTTGACTATAAAAGTTGTCTGTTACTTATTTATGTGTATTTGCCTACGATAGAGCGTAGCATATAGCTAGACTGAACAGTTAATGTTTTTTTGCTTTCGGGGTTTCGGAAAATGAATTTAGTGTCACTTCGGAAATCCCTCAAGCCAAATGTTTGAAAGGTGTAACCAAGTAATGTTGTAACCTAGTATTTAAAAATCAATTTTAAATTAAACTTGAAAAAATATATAGTAAAAGGTTGTCGCGATACATTAAGTAAAAACTTCATATTAAATCTATACACTTATACAAGTCTACAAAACCAAGGAACATAAATTATAAAAAATATTTTAGCAATTTTGTAAGCAGTTTTTCTTTTTTGCCTCGGTGATTTTTCTGATGAATCTTCTGTGGCTCCAAAATTTGTAAGGCCCTCTATTCGATCCCGGGCAAGAGATAATGGCAAAGACAAGCTTCACTTGGCAAAAAATATTGCTCACAAAGTTGGCAAAAACTCTTATCTAAGTTTGCTCTCTCTTCGGTTGCACGTTGAGGCTTCAAAACAATCCTGTCAATCTTAATTTACAGTTTTGTCCCGTCCTGGTGTGAAAGATTTTAGCAAAAAAAAAATAGAATTTAACATATGAATCAAATGTGGCTCAACTTATATGCATTATGTCAGGAATTATTTCTAAATAAAAATATACCCTTTACATTTTTATATATTCTCATTTCAAACTCAAATATTTTCGGTTTTTCTATTTGTCCTTAGTAAAAAAACTATCTCACAATCATAAATAAGATAGTTTACACACACACATATAATATGTATATATATATATATATATGCATAAAATGTCCGATATTACTCGTGGGGAAATTTTTTTGCATATTAATATAGTCATGAAAGCAAGGACAATTTTTTTTTTTGTCATTTTCACAGTTGTGTTTTTATATTATTAGACATTTTATTATATATCTCATGTCATGTGTATTAACTGTTGTTAACTCTCTTATTTCAGTATGTTAGGTAATGTTAAATATGAGAAGTACAGAAACCTGTAAGAAAGTAAGAAAAGGATTTAAATGTTTTTATTTGCAAAACTACAGGCTATAATTTGTTATTAAAAAAAAGTTTTCAGAAGTTGTAGCCGAACTACAAGTAAGGTTAATTCTACTGTAGGCCTAATACAGGTTAGAAAAATCACCGTTAAAAGTTTGTCACAGGGAAAATTTTCTGCCGCTTGAGAGCTGGTATCGGTAATGGGTCCAGACTGAGCAATCACAGAGCTTTGCTGAATTTTAAGTTACATAAAGTTAATAATTTAAAATGCGAAATTAGTATATTTTCAATTTAAAATGAAGTTAAGTGACTTCTGTCATTTTCAAGCCACGTAAGTTTAATTTTACTACAGTTTCGTATTTTTCTGGTCCCTTGGCGATAACAGCGAAACCAACGGTAGACATTGTCCCTGTGCCAAACTCTCTCATAAAAAAAACACATTTTGTTTTTAACCTGTAGTAGAATTAACCTTACTACAAGTTAAACATACTCTTACGAATACAGAGTAACGAATGTTTCACCGATCAGCATCAAAATAAATTGGCTACGAATACTCTATGTTAACACCACTTAGGATGTATTTTCCATATTAAAATTGGTGGACTAAATTCACGTGTATGTACTAAACATGTAATACTTCAATTCCTGCGTTCACTGATGTCTGTTGTCTTGTTTGGATCTGCCGAGAAACCTAGACTGCTACTCTTGGCATGTCGCATTACTCAGATCATCGTTCAACCTGAAAATGTCAAAACTACTCACTTCCTACGAAGATTTATTTACCTCTCTGTCTGTTTTGTTGTAAGTATCCACGCCAAGTGGCACTCTGATACTCGCGTCTATCATGACGTGCCCTCTGCTTTTACTCGGTCACCAGACTTTGACGTTTACACAATCTCACTAGGATAGGGTAGGGTAGGACAAAAGTAAATATTCCTCTGTGCAAATGTTAACAGGCGTAAAGTTTACTAGCGCCCAAATACTCACGAGAGCAGCCTCTGGAGCAGGGTAGGCGACGTTTAGCATACAATAGTCCCCATTGGACGCGTAAAAAAAAAACAGCAGGCGTAACTAAAACCACAGCGAAGTGAAACTGAATGCACCGTGTTCAAAATATCAAAGAAACAATCACGAAAAGAATATTATATGTAAAATTAATAGCTTAAAATTTGTCCACATATGTGATGCGGACGTCAAATGTAGGAAAATATTTAACAATTAGAAAATAATGAAGGCTTTTTTATTCCCGCCAATTTTAAAAACCTGAACAGCATTACAGGAGTAAACAGAACAGTTTTTTTAAGGGCGCGGTCTACCGCAATTTTATCACCATTTTTTAATTTTTTATTTCTACCAGATATTTTTTTTTCTATTTTAGACACAAAATGTGTCTTGGCTCTTATGAAATTTTTTTTCTCTCGTAGTTTTCGCGTAATGGCTTATTAACGTCATATTTTGCATGTTTCCAAGGACTACACTGAAACAAACTGATATACCAAACTTAAAAAATCACAGTGGATAAAGACATTGCAGGCTACAATGTCATGCTCATAAAAATAAGGAATACAAATTATTTGTATTTAAAAAAAATTCTGATACTGAAAATAAAAATTTAAAAAATTCAATATTGCTGGTTGTTATTAATTTTTTTTCGTCTGTCGTTTGTTATTTTTTTTTTTGTGCCGTCTTTCTCCAGTAGACTATAATATTCCACTTGTGTGTTGTTTTGAATCTGTTTTTGTCCGTGTGTCGTCTTCTGGGATATAACTACACTCTAAAAATGGTTTGTGTTTCCCAGACATCTATGGTAGCACTCCTAAATTTGTTTATAAAACAGCCAAATGTATACTGAAGGTACCAGACTTGTATTGTAACAACTGTAAAAGTTTGCAAATTTACAAGACGAAAGTATGGTAGCTGGACCATACTGCGTCTGGGATAATAACTTCCTAAACATTCAAGGAAGTTTTTTTACGGTGCACTCTAAAAATTCGTACTGAAAATCGTTGAACCCCTCGTGGGCTACACAACATCCTTTGTAAGAGACTCTTGCCATTTCATTTCCATAGCCCAGACATTAGACATAGCACCAAACGACATCTTGGTGAGTTTTGATGTTAAGAGCCTCTTTGCCAATGTTCCTGTACCTGAAACACTCAAGGTCATAGAATCCATACTGGAAAAATATTGCACTCTAAAGGACCGAACATAACTACCTATCATAGAACTTATTACCTTATGTACAAATACGACCTATTTCCAGTTCAAAGATCAATTTTACAAGCAAACAGACGGTATGGCAATGGGCTCGTCACTCTCGTCCTGCATGGCTAACATTTTCATGTAGCACTTCGAAGAAGAAGCACTGAACAAAACCACATCCAACCTAAAGTCTGGCTACGATATGTTGATGATACTTTTCTCATCTGGCAACACGGACCTCACAAACTGACCGAATTTGCAGTTTTCCTAAACTCTCTCCGACCATCAATACAGTTTACATATGAAACTGAAAACAGCGAGAGCATCCCCTTTCTCGATGTTTTGGTGTCTATAGAAAAAAAACAACAAAATCTGTACCAAAGTATATAGAAAGCCCACTCATACTGGACAATACCTTCATTACATTTCAAATCACTCCAAAGGTACGAAAACTGGCATAATAAACACTTTGAAAAACGGGGCAGATAAACAATGCAGTGACGAAATATAAAAAACTGATAAGGCAAACCACCTAAAAAAAGAATTCATAGCAAACTGCTATTCTATTGGCACAATAGACGAACACATGAACAATAATGTCCAGTTCAGTTCACAGGAATCAACAGAAAAAAAAACATCAGGCACATTGTTTATTCCATATGTGCAAGGGCTCTCTGAAAAAATAAGACGACTTTGTAATAAGTATGGACTACTATCCGCTTTTCGGTCAATCTCCACAGTCAAAAACATAGTAACAAAAGTAAAACCAGTTACAGAACTGTGTCTGTCAAATCCCTTGTGAGTGTGGATGTAAGTACATTGGAGAAACTGGCATGCCTCTCACCAACCACCTTAAAGACCGCCGAAATAATATCAAGAAAAATGAAACTGAAAAACCTAGACTAGCCGAACATGTCTGGGAAAACAGGCATAGAATACTGTGGGACGATGCTACACCAATTACACTTGGGGCAAACCCGACGAACAGGAAAATAAAAAAAAAATCGGCTTTCATCACCAGTATTAGTAAAGTCATCAGCCAACAAAGTATTTAACTAACATATTTCTGGATTCCTTTTTAATTAAAAAAAAGAAACCCGTTTAAATAGAGACAATTAATCATTGCAGGTTATATTTCCAAACCATTTGTTAGCAAAACAATATACCTGATTCACATATCACTGCATATAAGCCCACTACAAACTGCGCGACCAATCAGGCGGCAGTTGCACTCTCATTGGCTGAGCTACATGTAGGCATTTGTCATATATATATATATATATATATATATATATATATATATATATATATATATATATATATATATATATATATATATATATAT
>PNEQ01062748.1:0-26952 GCA_003012365.1 Medauroidea extradentata | reverse complement strand
TTAGTAACGAAATTTCTTTCAACCGTATATTAATACACAAGTTGTTGTTGCTCATACAACGGCGAACAGGTTGTCACGGCCATAGTATTCTCGGAATGGAAACGGCCTATATAATAGTATGATTTCGAAGAGTCCATGATAGAAGATATTTTAAAAGAAGTAATATTAAGAGTAGAAGAAAGCGGTTTCAAAGTCATGGAAATTGTTGGAGCGGGGGGGGGGGGGGGGGAATTAGGAGGTTTGGAAGAAAATAGGCAAAGTTCCTTAGAAGACAGGCATTTGATTATGACAATAGTAAGAACATTTTTAACGTGATTTTATTAACTTGATTTCTTGCCTGTTTGTTCAGTACAAATTTTGCAATCAGCCAATCAATTTTAAACAAACTCCTCTATTAGCTATTATTCGAAACTTGAAAAATAGCTTAAAACTGGATCACAATACAAATAAAGAAAAAATTGTCAAATTTCAATTATTTCAATGATTTTTAAAAAATAAATCTCACAACTAACTTCTTGATGAGCTAGAGACTTGGAATATTAAACATAACTCAAAACTGGATGACAATGTATTAACTCGCTTTCTTATCTGTCTGTTCGGTACAATTTTTGATTGTGTAAAGTCGACTGCAAAATTTCGCAAACACAAGACTAAGGAAGTGGAAAATAACTATTTGACTAAAATAATTTTAATAAAGCAGGTCCTTTAATATGAACTAAAAAGTATAAATTAATTTCTCCTTTGAAAATTACTTATAAAATAACAAATGAAAAAAAAAGTATAAATTGTTCACCCGGCGTTAACAATTTCATTTCACTGCAATTGATGATGTGAACTGTTGTGTGAGTTTTCTCAACAACAGCTTTGCTATGTACTCTATGTACTATTATCTATTGCATATACTCCCGCGTTTTTCGATTAAATATTACAAGAATTTTTATATGTGGATAATTATTTTATACTAAGTTTTAAAAATGTGGTACATTAAATTGTTCATTAAAATAATTGTTGTGTTTGTCGATGTTCCTCATTAATAAAACTTGCAAGAAATCACTTTTATGGACAAAGAAGTTTCTGTGAAAGGAAACTAACAGTTAATTAATAAATCAAAGTTTGAATTTAAAATATCTCCTGATCTTACTCAACGCCACTTGATTGCTGTTGGCTATGCAACACAAAAATGAAACCAGCAGCGCAGTTTTTTCCTGATTATGTTCCTACATCTTTGCTCTTGAAAAATAAAAAATAATATTAATAACTGGAAATGCTACACTTACAACAAATCTCATTACTTTTTTTAATGGTTTGATGTTTTCAATACATCTGTAAGGACAACAAATATTTAGGAAAGTGAAAGACGCAGTCATACATAACATTTGGAACTACGTGTCATACGAACGATATTTCGTTATATTCCGAACATTTATCAGAATTAAGGAACTCAATATTGCTGCAGAAAACACCTTACGTGAAAACAGGAGAAAAGGATTGCTATAAGATAATAGCAAATCAGTGTTGCCAATGAAACTGTGCTGTGGTTATTGCATGCTGGGGCAGATTTTTCTTGACCTACCAGTTATTTGAAGCCGAACTTATTTGTTGTGCAATATTTATTTAATATCATAACTTTCAGTTTACTTAGCCTATAGAAATTCTCATCACCTCAGTTTTAAAGCGTTATTGTGCGCACATAATATTAAGAAAATCATTGTAATTTATTTATGTGACGAATATGCCTTGTTATAATAGTAATATCTAAGTATTAATATATGGGTATTAAAAAAACATATGCGACAGTTTCTGCAAATATTACTTTAACATGTGCTACGAGCTATAATAAATTAAATATGGCAAGAATTAGGCGGAGTCTTCCTTGAAAATACTAAATCGTTTTCAAAACCTTAAACATTCTGTAGAGAAAATTTGGTGTCCTGAATAATTTTTTTTATTACAATACATTTCTTAAATTGTTGCCCACAACACCGCCGTTTGTGCTATTGTAAGAATTACAGAAACCAAGCTTGTCCTATTCATTACGTGAAAAATTAATTTAGGAAACAACTTTTCTATTTTATAAATTAACAAATTTTGTCTACATAGGCTAATGTATGTGTGTATTTTGTACATTGCTGTAAACTGTGTAAAATATTTTTAAATAATTGAAAATGCATATATTTGTATAACTTTTTATTGTAATAACATTTACAGTTGCAACTATCATGAATGTGAAATGTTTAATACTGTTGTAATACAATTTCCTTAAACGAACTTGGAGACAATGTGCTGGAGTACCATGGTGTCCATTATTCGAGTGTTTTGTACAAATACAAAATGTGGAAAACTTTAACATTTGATAGCTTAATGTACCTAGTTCTCAATTTTATAATTAACATAAATTTTGTAGATGTAGCGAAAATGCATATTTTATGTGTAACTATATAAATGTACAAAATATATCTTTATTTGCATTACTCTTTACTTTAATGTAATGATATATGCAATAGCAACTATCACGTGTCTGAAATATATTACAAATTTGCAATATATTTTAACTAGCGACACTGTTGCACTGAATTTATATGCTTGAGTAGGGCCTATCTCGGTAAGAGTTATGGAAATATATTTATTTTACCAGTCTAAATTTGAGAATTGGAAAAGAAAGTGTGGTGTGACTAAACCGACAGTGTTTTTGTACTGGCCGTTGATTCAGACGCACGCGGCGGTTGCGGTTGAAGTACTCTCTATGTTCAACCTGCCACCAAAGTTATAACGTTCCACATAACTCAAATAGGTTACACAAATAAAATTTAGAATACCTTCTTCCTTTCGTCCGCTGACACCATCCATATATCTTCTAAAACCAAAATATTTGTCGAGTACTGTATTTACGCTACACTTTACCAATAGTAACACATCACTAACAAAAAAATTTTTTTAAACAGTAACATAATTTAAGTTACAAAAATTAACTTGCATAACTATGGACTAAACAGTTTACGATTGCGATTAATGACGAGTTTAGTTTCAAAGATTATTCGCGTATGCTAGTTAGGCTTGCTGGCTTTCCCAGAGTGAATGCTGCGTGGCGAGGTGAGCACAAGAGTTCCAAACATTCTGGGGCTCTCTGCATGACATTCTGTTATCGCTATCTCCATTCCCAAGACAACAGTCTCAGCTACGCGGTGCCCGGCAGAGGACAGATAAATAATTCCCCTCCTGCGGCTTCACGCACCTGCTATCCCCTCCACACACGGCCTCATCCGCGCGCTCGACGTGTTTTACCCGTCGCTTCTTGCAGGCAGCACGAAGCAGACACTGGTCGCGCAAAAAAACGCAATTTTCACAAACCATTACACGAAAATTCAATGCTGTGACCATTAACTTTTATGGTACCATTTCATTCAGTGATGTAAGAATTAAACGTTTCTGTTAAGGAAACAAGAAAGGAGACGCAAAATATCTTCTATTGAAACATTTTTTTAAGATATTTGACATTGCGACATGTGAAAATCAAATCAGTAGGTACAACAGACAATCTTTTTTCTCGTAAGGTAAAAATGTGCATTTCTGTATCTGAAATAGTTTGTTTTTAAAATGATTGAGAAGAGGTACCTGTTTTACAAGTTTTGACAAGCAGTACATAAGCCCCTTAATACCCAGCCTTATAAGAAAAAAAGAGAAACTTTTTTTTCCAAAGCAAACCACGCATCAGAAATTAATTATTTTGACATGATTCAAAAAGCCACTAGGTGCCGACTAGAAACGCCAACCACCTCAACATTAGAAGGACCTACGTGCAGTAAATGATCAAAAGGCAAAAGGGTAGAGATCTTGTGAAATGAATTTGGGAAAATAATTGATGAAATTATGGTTAACATTTATACAGTGGAAGAAAATTGATGCTTGGGGGGAAGTGTGTCCGCCATATTTTAGATGGTAGAAGAGATTAAAAAGGAATTGCAGGCAGATGCATGAGAAATAGAGGAACGACGTGATGGCAAGAGCGAAGGGAGGGACAAGGAAGATGAGTAGAGAGCTAGAAAGAATGATTAGGCGGGCAAGGAATAGTTACCTAGGAAATATAGTAGTGGAGAGCAGAAGGAAGAAATGGGAGAAAAATGTTTGATTATCTAAATAAGGTAAAGTGAGGGGATAGAAAGGTGTAGATGGACAACCTACAACAACTGATAAGGAAAAGACAAAACTGCTGCAGGACCAGTACTTGTCAGTGTTTGAGGAGCAGGATGATTGAAGTAATTAAGCTAGGGGAGCTCAGAAGCCTCTTAGGAAGCTAACAACTAGAAAGTGGGATGTATAAAGGTAATAAAAGGGTTAAAATGTAATAAGGCAACTGGTAGAGATGGTATAGGAAATAGTTCTCGTAAGTATGGTGGGGGAGCGTCGGTCATATATCTAGAAGTAATATCTCACAAATCTCTGGAAGAGGGGTAGTTACCACAAGATTGGAAGGAAGCAGTGATGGTCCCAACTTTCAAGCAGGGGGAGGACAGGGTGAGGCCTGGCAGCTACAGACCAATGAGTCTTAACACTGAATACTGGGAAAATATTGGAGACACTGGTGGTCCAGTATGTAGTGCAGGTTAAGAGCAAGAACTCTTGCAGGAATATCAACATGGATTTAGGAAGGGTTATTCATGAGAGACACAGCTGGCTGGACTTGTAAGAGGACTTGGTACAGGCAGTTGATGAGGAGCAAGTGGATTCCTTTTTAATGCCTTCAAGAAAGCATTCGATAAGGTTATCACACTGGGTGTTAATGCAAAAAGTTGATGAACTGCTGGTAGACAAAGTTGTAATGAGAGGGATTGGAGAATTTCTCAGGAAACAGAGACTAGAATTAGATAGGCTTTTATTTGAGGGATATAATCTGTGTACCTCATTCTGAAGATCAGATTCTAGAATAGGAGGGGTTTGTATATTTACAAAAAAAAAATTTAGTTTCTCAAAAATGAATGTTTCATCACTGTGCATTGAAAAAGATTTTGAATGTTGTGCATCTTCCATAAAGCTTGGATGCAAGAAATGTGTGATAGTTACAATTAATAAGGCACCCTCTGGTGAATTTAGTAGAATCATAAATAATATAGAGAAAGATTTACTAGGTATCTTCTAAATCTCAACACATAATACTTTGTGGCAATACCAATGTAGACTTTTCTAATGAAAGCAGGTCCAAAGACCAGTTCTAAATCTCTTCAACTTAATTCAGACAGGCAACTTTCCAACTAGGACATATAACAACCCTGCCACAACTATTGATAATATTTTTGTTAGCCATAGTCTACTTAAAAAAGTTAAAATTTCAAACTTTATAAATGGTATTTCGGATCATGATGGAAGAATTCTCACCATCATAAATAATGCTGGAAATAAATCAAATAATAAATCTATGCAAAAGAAAATTTGAATATTAAATGAAGATAGTAACTTTCTTTCATACATCTTTCATCAACCTATTTTAGAATAATTTTCCTAAAAAGACAGTAATTTATAATAACAAAACTAGAGGATGGATAACCAATGGCATTAGAAAATCATGTAGGACAAATCAGGAATTATATCTGCAATGTAAAAATAGAAATGATGCAAATGCTAAAAACTATTATAAAAATTATTGCAAAATCATGAAGAGGGTAAGTAATATCTCTAGCTAAGCGATTATATTTAGATAATTAACTTAAATCCTCTTCAAACTAAATTAAATTTTGGAATATAATCAAGAGAGAAACTAATAAACTGGAGAATAACCAAAATGTAATAACTCTTAAGATAAATAGTAAACCCAAAGATGTTGAAAATGAATTTAAGAAATATTTCACTTCTGTTGTGGATAAGTTAATCAGTGATAGTTCCACTGTTCAGAATCCACTCAACCTTCTTTGCATCGGTTATCCAAATCAGTTTCCTAAAATTAACATGCCTTACGTCACACCAAAAGAAATTCAGCCAGTTATTATAAACCTTAAAATCAAACACTCTTACGGCTATGATGAAATCAACAGTGCATTATTATAAAGATGCAGTAAATTAATTAGTGAACCATTTAGATATATTGTTAATGCAACCTTAGAAGAAGGGTTTTTCTCCTGAAAGATTAAAAGTAGCAACAATAAAACCTCTGTTCAAAAGAGGTACGTAATCTTCAACTCACTGAAAACGACAGACCTATGTATATCACTATTATCAACTTCTGCTAAAGTTTTTGAAAAGGTTTTATTTACAAGGTTATTAAATCATCTACAATCATATAACATTTTAAATAACTCGCAGTTCGAGTTTAGGAAAGGGAGACCAACAAGTCAAGCTACATACAAATTATTATCTTACATATTAAGTGCAATAAACAGTAAAGAGAGTGTACTCTGTATGTTCAGTGATCTGACCAAGGCATTTGACTGTGTAAACCATGATCTTCTCCTTGAAAAACTTAAAATACTACGGAGTAACTGGTAAAGCCTTCAATCTTACCTATTCAACATAACATAGAAAGTAATTATATAGGATAATTTTTCAGCTTTTGCCACTGAATCAGATGTTGAATACATAAAGCATGGCGTAGGTACCGCAGGGTTCAATTCTTGGTCTAATGTTGTTTCTAATATTTATAAATGATTTACCTTGTAATTTTGCACCAAAGGAAGATATCATTTTGTTTGCAGATGACAAGAGTTTATTAATAAAGTAGAAATTGTACAGTCAATTAGAAACTGTGGCTGAATCTGTATTCCACAAATTAATAATCGGTTTCAAGCAAATAAGCTCTTATTAAGAGGGCGTCGTACACAATTCAACGCTAAATACATTAATCTATAACTGTAGGTTTCTTCAAGCCAATCTGCAAAAAGTAAACAATAGCAATCCTAGACAATAGTTTTAGCAAACGTTTTAAACAAAACTGTTTCCAGTGTTACAAACTGCTGAGGCACAATCTCTGACGCTGGAACCTTGTACATTTAACTGTAGCGCAAGAGATCACACATAACGAATGAATAATTCTGGATAAATATTTACTCATAAAGTTGGCAAATACCATTATCTAGGATTGTCATTGAGTATTTTATTCATATTGGCTTCGAAAAAAGCATAGATATCAACTGATGTTTTCAGCGTTTGTCTACCATGCACTCTTAACTTCTGGAAAAACCAATTTTATTGATTTCTCATATAAAAAGTCCAATAATTCTGAACTTTCTATAAGTCACCTTGGAGATGATGTAAATAATGTCAATAACACAAAGTTTCTCGGTCTTAACATCAATAGGAAACTAAATTGGAAACAACATACTAGTAGCATATGTTAGAAGTAAAGTACTGATTGTTTTGAGACAATTATCTAAATTAAATTCAAGGGAAACTTCAAAAATGACCTATTATGCTTATTTCCATTTTGTTTTGTCCTATGGTGTTATGTTTTGGGGGCTTTCCATTGGCAACAAAAACATCTTTTTATTACAGAAAAAGGCTATTAGAATAGTTTGTAACATACAAAGGTGTGACTCATGTAAGCAGCTTTTCAAAGATTAAAATTTTAACCTTGACATGCCTCTACATTTATGAAAACACTTTATTTAGTGGACAATACCCAAAATGTTGAATTAAATAATGTAGCCCTGTACGCAGCCACAACACAAGAAATAAAAATAACATCGACTTCCCTACAACTTTCTTTACACTTGTACAAAAAAATGCTCCTTGGTCTACGATAAAAAATGTTTAATGCACTACCGTCACATCTTAAAAATATCATGTTACTAAACAATAAGCCCCCTTTATTTAAACAAATGATCAAAATCTTTCTTAGTACCACTGTCGTAGAAGAACAGGCATGGACAGTCGCCTATCTACCAATGTATTTTTGACCCCTTTGTTGTTTGGCTGTAGTTTGTCAAGTTACCGAGAATGTTGTACTTTTTGGCGCTACAATCCGAGCGGTCGGACTCAAACTCCGCCCACATATTTCTAGTTTTTACATTATAAAGTAAATAAAGATTGCTGGAGCTATGCTTTAATATTGTGAGCGATGGAAATTCTTCATAAATTGATAAAAATTTGTTTTAATAAAAAGTGAGAGGGAAGTGGGCTGAGTTTGACGCCGACCGCCTTGATACTAGCACCAAACAAATACAACTTTCTCTGTAACTTGGTGAACTACAGCCAAACAACAAGGGGGGGTCAAGTTTCCAGGCGAGTGTCCAGACCCGTTCTTCTATGGCAGTGCTCAGTTCACAAGCCTTTTATGATATAAAATAATATTGTAGCTTCGTTAAGTATAATTCTAGCACAGATTGTTGGCTAAGTTGTTTTTACAACAATGCATTGTAAGTGTTGGTTCGTGTATAGTGACCATGATAGATGATTTTATTTGTTAACGTTTATGTATAATATGTGTTTTTTTTTTGGGTGATTTACTGACATTAAGCCTAATGACTGACTAATGCTATGTTTCCAATGCATAGGCCTATATTTTTAAAATCAATTAACCTTTATATATTCTGTGCTTTTATCATAAGTAATCTAATTGTAGCAAGGATAATTGTTACGTGCATGTACTTATGTATGTATGTGTTAGTGCGTATATGGAAATGTGTGTATTTTGGTATTAGAATTATTGACGAACTCTATAACATTTGTGATACTGGACATGTAAATGGGATCAAATTGGAGTGAATTTTAAAATAAAATAATGAATACAATAGAGGGTAAAAAAGTTGTATCATAAATTGAAAGGGTTAGGTCTAGTGCGCACAGGAAAGAATACTGGTGCCCTTGTTTAAAATAAAGGCATTTGAAATGGGTGTGAGGTTAAGTGGCATAATAAGATAGTTTTCTGATGAGTTTTTGTATGGAAAGGTGGATGGAGGCTACAAGTTGCAGGATGCCACTGATAGGATAAGATTGTGAACAGAAGAGTATCAAATAAAAAATGTTAAATAGACAGAAATTGTTAGGTTTACGAGCAACGAGTTTAGGAGTAAGATGCGAAGGGCAGGCGATAGAGAAAGCTTCAGAATACAAGTATCTAAGCATAATGGTGCAAAGTGAATTAGGGTGGTGAAGGCAGGTAGAGAGAGTGGTGTCTAAAGGGAGAAGGGATCTAGGTATGCTTGGAAGGGTATCCTATTGAAGGGTGTTAGTAGTGTGGTGTAAGAAAAGGTGAATGTTAAGAGTATGCTGCAGTAGAGTGGAATTGTAAGTGTGGAAGCTGAAATATATGCAAAGACTAGCAGCAGTGTGGGTGAAAGATAAATGGCGAAGGCTAGGGCAGGCTGGTGAGGATGAAGGGAACTTTCGACCATCTGTGATGGTGAAGGAACTGGAGTTTAATACTAAGAAAGAATAGCAAAAAGCCTGGTCAGGATGTAGAAGGATGAAAAAGTAACAGGGAGGCTAGGATAAGTTAGGCTACTTTTATCTAAGGCAGAGTGTAGAGGAAGAGGGAATAACAGAGAGAAGATCCAGGTGATGAAGAGCAGAACAGAGTGGGATTAGCAGTTAATGCTTGCAAGATAGGTAAAGGATTGGAATTTACTTTCAGAGGAGTTGATGATGGTGAAGGGGTTGTAAAGTTTAGAAGGGGATTGGTAGGTGAGTGAGGAGATAGCAAGTTATTATTATACTTTAGACACACATGTAATCTGAGAGGACAGGCACAATTTAATACTCTCAAAGTTTGCAGAAATGTGAATCTTCTTATTGTAAACAGTTAGTATAACAGAAACCATTACCAGACTGTCAAGTCACACAGAATCACCAAGTTAACATAGGTTATTTACACACATCTACTTAAAAAAAATCCTGCAAAGCTTCTAATAACAATCACTTCACATTTGCTACAGAACTAGTTTCATATATCACAACCATAAAAGTGTTACAGATGATGTACTCTTACTGTGTATCATAAACATACGAACACTGCAACTATATAACATGCAGGATGGCAAAATTACACAGTACAATAAACAACTGATAGCAAACCGAACAGGCTAGTTATCGTGAGAATACAGTTGTTAGAACTAACCGATACCAAGTTAAAGCAAAAAACTGTAATCTTTCGTCAATATACGGACGCTGATATTGACGATTGCTTACAAACTTTTAGGAGACTTTTCCTGAAAAAAGTGACTAAGCTAAAAAAATTTATGACTACCTATCTCAAAAAAATACTGGAGCCCTGATTCAATTGTACCATGTCCTTACCTGTCTCAACTTCTTTGCAAAAAGAGTGGTAGGCCTACATTAAGAATGAAAAGGAAGAGGAAACTGCAGTTCCCATGATTTTCTGTCCACCTTAGGCATCACATTCAAATTCCACATGTGACAACCTGGGAGTGACACCGACTGGGCATCGAAATGGAATAGGCTTGGTGGAATGCAATCAATACACCATCTCTGCCCCAAACTATTACCTAGAACAACTTGACCCATTGGTAGACGTCGCTTCTGCGATTTTTGCTAAATCAATGGAGATCACAAACCTCATAGACCGAATTTGTGGGTCAATTTAGGGGTACTTCCTAGCCTCTGCGACCCTAAGTGTTGATATAATTTTACTCGTCTTCGCATACCTTACAATGCGACTAGAGCTTTAAAAGTTATTCATGGGCACCTGTATATTTACTATTAATGTGATGATTATCTAATGTCATTCCAAACTATTTACATAAACTTAATTTGGAAACAGTAACATACAATTGCTTATGCCAGGCTTAGCAGTATTAATAAAATGAATGTAAACAACGTAAACAAACCCAAAAAATGTTAACATGCATGTAATCAATTCAGTATACTACTAGCGTTCATCAACTGCCATTAACTACCGCTTCTCCTACACACACCAATAAGCAGCCAAGAATAATGCAGTACCAACAACATGCACATCATCACCAGTACACAATAACGACATATAAACACACCTTTAAGTACTTAGCGAGAGAAATCCAACTTGCTGCAAATGCAGCTGTCCTACAGTCTTTGACACTTCAATACTTTCTGTTTTCGTTTTCAAACACGGCGAACAGCTTTCGGGCGTGACCATAGAGAAACGGCAATAAAAAGCGCATGGAGGTAAGAGAAGCGGTCAACGAACTCGGCAGCGGTCTAGGGCCAACGATCTACAAACAGGGGCGTCATTTCAGGTTTTTCCTGGGGAGGGTGGCAAAATGTTGTTTTCTGGCGACAGTGACCTTGTTGCATCTTTTTTATTAATTAATCATGTATAAATCAGGTACTTTAATAATACAACTTCAGTTTTATTTCCTTAAGTTAGCATTATTTACATTTAAACATACAAAAAATATATTTATACACATAAAATTCTAAATCTAGAGGGGGCAATTGCCCCCTCCCCCTGTAGACACAAATGACGCCCCTGTCTCCAAATGATTGCTTTTTACCCGAAAAATACTACAAAATGGGTTGCAAACTATTTTTCTACAATCTTTTCATAATTTACGTGTGCGATTGTGTTAGTTGTACACAAATAAGACTAAGGGCCGGTTTCACCAACAACCCCTAAATTTTAAGGCCTACTTAAATGCTTGTTATGGGTCCCTTTATCTGAGGTGGTGTTTCACCATTGTTAAGTTACCCTTAAATATCGTTAAGTGTCCCTTAAGTTTGGCGGCGAAAATCGAGCCCCTAAATTTTAAGGGCTACTTAACTTGGGGGCCGATTAAATATCGCTTTTGAGAGGTGCAGTGCAAAATTTGCACCTGCACTGCGTTGCTTTGGTATTAAATATACAAATACGCATGTGCAAGTGGTCATGTGACGGTGCAAAGTGCCTGAAAATCTGCGACTAGCAAATTGCTCGACGCAAGTTTATCTGTGCCCTTCGCGCATGCGCATTGGGCATTTTTCAGGTGTGTGAAAGTGAATTGACATAAAAGTTGGATATCTTGATCTGTATCCACTGTTCTATGAACTTTAATTATTAATGACACGTTTTCATGTACACACTTAAGCTTTTAATAGTTACGAAGTACAGTAGAAGTTCGAAACTGAAATGTTTTTTTTTACCAAAGAAGCAATTAAAAATGGGCAACGATTTATTATCCTTTCCGCGGAATATATTTTGAGGGGATTTTTCCGTGGCACACAACGAGATAAGAGTTGGTTTGTTGATGAGGTTATTTGTACCCTTTAAAACTTTGTTTAGTTTAAAACATTTATGAAAATGATAATGTAAATAAATAGCTAATATGTTTTGCAAGTACCTGTTTGGTTAATTGCTTGGAACAGTGACATTACCTCTCTATTTTCCTTGCTGGGATGGGTGAGTTCAACATCACATCTATCTCGCCGACTTGTTTCCACATTACAAATTGTTTATATTTAAGACTGATGATGTTGGGATTCTC
Organism: Medauroidea extradentata; assembly: GCA_003012365.1. NCBI lineage: Eukaryota > Metazoa > Arthropoda > Insecta > Phasmatodea > Phasmatidae > Medauroidea > Medauroidea extradentata. Next base: position 14,572 of record PNEQ01062748.1, on the reverse strand, counting down.
TTTATTTCATAAAACGGGAGGGTTATCATTTTAGTATTAAGTCTTTCGTGACACTTGCTCTCTAAACATATCACACCCTATCTCGGTGAACATTGAACTTACAATCATCCAGACCTAATTTAATTTATTGCAGTACAGTTGTACGAAAGCCACTCGTATTCACTACGCATTAGCAATGAATCATTTAGAAATAATCAACGTATCATGATTTGATAATTTACGACTCGCTGAAAGACGAATGCCGCATGTATAGCCCACCTAGGTAACAGGCCTACTCTCACAAATACCATGTCACACAAGTTAAAATAACTTACGTGAATTTCAAAACTAGGTCACTCAAACTAATACCAGTAAAAATATAAAATGTATACATAATTTTTGCTCTAATCGCGTCACACGTTTATCACTTTAGGCACTTTATTTTCCGTTAGCAACATAAAGTATGTAACAACATTTTATAGACGAAAACCACTCTGTGTCCCAATTGTATTACAAAATTGCTACTCTCCATAAATATAGTTCTTAATCATTCATGAACAATATCATTCAATAAAAATGAATACACAAGTTTATTGACAGCAGCCTAGTTGCATCATATCACTGCTTCCCAATAGTAAATGGCTTATCAGATTATGATGCACAGGTATTAGTTATACCTTCATTCAATATACCCGCTAAAAATTGCCTTTATAAGAAAATAAGAAATTTTTCATTAGAAAACAACAAACAATTCAAAGATGATCTCCTCAGGGAGCAGTGGTCATCAATGCATGAATCTTATGAAACAAATCAAAAGTTTAACTGTTTTATTGACACAGTCCTCTTACTTTTTGAAAAAAAATTTCCATCCAGACCAGCCCGCCAAAACACAAACTCTAACAAAAACCCATGGCTCACTAAAGGAATAAAGATTTCTTGTGAAAACAAAAGAAAACTTTACAAAGCAGCCAGAGTTAGCAAGAATCCTAATTTAATAAACCATTACAAGATCTGTTGCAAAATCTTATGTAATGTTATAAAATGTGCAAATGAGAAGTCCTTCAACAACCAAATTGAAAATTCATGAAATAGAATAAAAACCACTTGGAACATTATAAAAAACACAACAGGGAAAACACATGAACCATGTCCAGTCGTACAACTAAGAGTTAATGATACTGAATCTGCCGATCCTAAAATAGTTGTGGATATATTTAATTCATATTTTCTAAATGCTATAGATGAAATTCTTTGCAAAACCACAAAAGTAAGTGCATCAGCAATTCCTTTCCTCCAGGGCACAGAATACCCTGCTATGAGACTTAATTGTACAACCCCAAAAGAAATAGAAAGAACAATAAATTCTCTGCAATCAAAATTGTCTAGCGGATATGATGGTGTAATTTGTAAATTGTTAAAGCAATGCGCTTTTGAATTTAGTACTCCTCTAAGCCACATCTGCAATGCTATCTTTGAAACAGGTTTGTTTCCTGATAGACTCAATTGGGCTGTGGTTACACTGCTATTTAAGAAAGGGGACCGTTCTAGTGCAGCTAATTACAGACCAATCTCCTTGCTCACGTTCTTTTCTAAAGTCATTGAAAAATTAATATATATTAGATTGTTAAAACATTTGGAAAAAAATAATATCTTCTCAATTGTCCAGTATGGTTTTAGGAAAAACACTTCAACCAATGATGCAATTTTCAAACTCATAAATTGTATTAAATGCACTTGATAAAAAGCTGCCTTCTGTTGGAATTTTCTGTGACCTCACCAAAGCTTTTGACTGTGTAAATCACAAATTGCTGATAAACAAATTAGAATTTTATGGAGTTACGGAAATTACTAACAAACTAATGATGTCATATCTTTCACACAGACAGCAACAAGTATGTGTTAAAGATAAAAATATTTAATTTTTCTCAAAACCTGGTAAAATAAAACATGATGTTCCAAAGGGCTCAATTTTAGGTCCACTATTATTCCTAGTGTACTTAAATGATCTACCACGTTCCCTGAACCCTAACATTACACCCATTTTATATGCTGATGACACAAGTATTGTTGTCTCTGGTGATTCTGTAGAAGAACTCAGTCAAATAGCAAATACCACATTTACAGAGTTGAACTCATGGTTTTCCTTGAACAAATTAAATCTTAATGTAGGAAAAACACATATTATGAATTTTTTGACAAAAACAGTAAACAAATGGACGTATATATTGCTAGCAATGAAGAAAAAATCAATTAAACAACTAAAACTAAATTTCTTGGTCTACAAATGGATGTGTTCCTAAATTGGAAATAACACATTGAATATATTCTACCTAAACTAAGCTGTGCTTGCTTTGCTTTATGCAACATTATTGAAATTTTAAACAAGGACACAATAAGAATGGTCTATTTTGCATATTTTCACTCTATCATGGCATACGGCATCATTTTTTGGGGCAATTTCACTGACAGTAAAAAAGTATTTTGTATGCAAAAAAGAGCAGTAAGAATAATGCACAGTAAGAAACAAACTGACTCCTGTAAACCTCTTTTTAAAAGCACCAAGATATTGCCATTGCCATGTGAATATATGTATTCACGGCTCATATTTATGTCTAAGAACAATAACATTTTTGAGAAAAATGAATCCTATCACAAGCATGACACTAGAAATAAAAAACACATTCACATGCCCTCTGTAAATTTAAAATTAGTACAAAAAGGGCCTTACTACTCTGGAAGTAACACTTTTAACAAACTACCAAAAAACTTGCAAGATATATTTTTCTCAAACCCTAAACTTTTCAAAAGAAATCTGAGGGATTATTTCTCTGAACATGCTTTTTATTCAGTAGAAGAGTACTTAAATTGTAAACATTAAATTACATACTTGTATAACAGTGTACATGTCAGGTCTCTTTCTCCCGCTTTTCTTCTTTTTTTTTTTTTTTTTTTTTTCAGATTATTGACGGCTTTATCCAGTTGCAATATAGCAAGTGATGAACGAAGATTATTTATTCATATTATATTCTTGTACATAAATGTATAACCTTATGTTATGTATAACCTTATATCATATTTTTTATGTTATAACTATATATATATATATATATATATATATATATATATATGACATGTCCAATATCTTTGTACAACATGTGCAGAAAAGATCATAAGGATGCAATAAAACCAACAAACAAACACATTCACTACACTGAAACCACGACATTATAGAAATTAATTTTTCAAACTTCAAAACGCAACTACGGCACATACGTTTATAATGAAAACTTTGTGACAATATTCCTTCATAACTTGATATGAAACTACCCTTCTTACATCCTTGTACCAGCACAAGAAAACTACACAATTTTAGGTTACGAAAAATATAACCAAAACATTACTTTTAGCGCGAGAAATGTTCACTGCTACATGGAAGCTACTGCATGTAAACACACTGTGTGCAGACAGTTTTTGTCGTCAATGTGGCAGTGAGAAAGATTTTACAAATTTTCTGATTGGCTTGAATATGTTGCAGAAGGGAGGCAGTTGCGACGAGCCAAAATAGGCTCCGCCCCTTGCATCTTGCGTTTTCGAGTATATTTAATTCCAACCACGACTCGAGGTGCAGGTGCAGAGTAGATTTACTTGTGTTGCGCTGCATCGGTGCAAAACGCAAGTGGTGATATTTAATCGGTCCCCTGCTTGTCTACACACATTAAAACATGGACGACATTGACGAACAAGAGGAAATCATTAATATTATTTTTTATATCAATAATGGGATTAGAGCTGTTCAACATCTGCCACGACTGCGGAGATTTTGTCGCATGCCAGATTATATATACTCAAATAAAGAAAATTTTGTATACCGGTACTCACACCTTCTACTCTGTAGATGAATTCTTAAAAGTCTCTATTCCATATTATAATTAGTGTTTGAGAATATTGTGATAATGTATGTGTATGTATGCCTTGTATTCAGTTATATTGGATTTTATAGAATGTATATGTATTAATAAGTAACTATTGACATATTGTATTGACATGCTCCATGCCTAATATGTTTTTTATAAACATTGTGGTGGGCTTCTGGAGTGAAAAGGAAATAAATAAATAAAAATAAAAAATAATTATACGAGCAGATTTTTATAAGCGATTTAGAATGAAGAAAAATACAGCACGCTGGATTTTGCTTCAAATTGAAGACGGACTGGAGTACCCTTCCAATCGGTATGTATATAGGTATGATTAATTTTTTATTATTAAATATTGTTTTACTGTCTCAACCCTATAAAAATTATATAAAAACGAGTAGCCTACGTTGTGATGGCTAGGGCTAGTGACGACCTGAGAAGGATGTTTATTACTTTAGAGTAAAATTTTTAATTTTGCTTTACCTTTTAGTACCTTACATGCTTTTTCCCATCCTAATGCCCGTAATATGACACAATATTCTTGATTTTAACTTTTGAATGTACTCCTACTTGTTTACCCAACATAACCTACCCAACCAGGTTCAATCTGTCAACATGGTTTATTTTCCCAACAGAAGTAATAACTTAAAAAAACATGTACTTCCTTCTGTAGCCTATGAATATATGCAATGCAGGTACGTAAACATTTTCTTCTGAAAACAAAAACCCTTAAAACCTGTAGAAAATGTATTTTTAAAACTTTTTGGTCTCTACTGTATATTTGACTACAATACTATTATCATAGAGGCCTATATTTTCATGTGTATGTAAATGTATAAAACATATAAATTATTTTAACCCATTAAATTGGAATGTTAAATTTGTAGTACCTATGTTGTTGTTTCAGTTGCCCATGGTTGAATAAATAAAACAAAAAAATTAATTAATATTATGTAAAGAGTAAATCAACTAAGATAGTTATAAATGTTTATATTATTATAATATTGGTTAATCCTTGATAAAAAAATTGTCCAACACATGAATCGGCCAATCACTGTTTAACCTACTAAATTTGCCTTTAAGCTGGAATCAATAAATAAAAAATATGCCTTCACAGGTGTCACATTCTGTGTTAGCGGAGCATGGGAAATGTTGAAATAATTAACATAATGTATGCAGATACAAAGCTAACTTAACTTGAGGTTTAGATTCAAAAAATGAACTATAAATACACCGGCGTGATGTGCACTGTTACGCCCCATTTGGTACACATGTCTCACCATTTCTTACCGCTGAATTGGGTACCATTATCTGACAATATGAAACGCGGGTAACCCCATCTGGGGAAAAATTCGTTTTCCTGTACTGCAGCAATGTTACTGATGTGGGAGTTATTTACCGCGTATGCCTCTGGCCGTCTTGAAAACAGGTCCGTTATTACCACTATGAACCTTTTGCCTTGTGAAGTAGTGGGGTATGGTCACATAATATCCAAGGCTACCATGTCAAAGAGTTTGGTTGGTACCCTGGCTTGTTGCTGCTGACTGCCATCTGTGCACCTGGCCTTGAAATGGTTGCACGGCAGGCATTTACGGATGTATTCTCGAGCTTGGCATGCTAGACCGGGCCAGTGGAAATGTGGCAGGACGTTCCGCATGGTTTTTTTCGCGCCTGGGTGTCTGGCATGTTGACTGCTGTGCATGAACGCAAGGACTAGTGCCCTGTCTGTAGAGGGTACATACACTTTCCACTTTTCGCTGCATGCGCACGGCCGTGTTTCCAGTCTGTCGTCCACAATGTACCATCTGTCCAGTACCTGTTAACCGCATTGTTTACATTTTGCCAACACATCGAGCACAATTTGCTGTGAAGTTATTATGTCATTATAGAGCTGGTCAATGTGGGTGTAATCTGTGACTGTTATACTGTTGCATGTGATTGCGTCTGTACTATTTGTTTTGGATACCGGTGGCAACATTTCCTCCCACTCCTCTTTGTCGCGCGTGGTCGTGTTTTGGTTCGGTGAACTTGACAGTGTGTACACCAGCTGATTTTCTGCTCCTGATACAGTGTTCCACATGGAAGTCGAATTACTAATAACAGGGCCCATCTGGTGAGTTTACTACAGGCCTCGCGAGTGTTGTGTAGCCATACTAAGCATCGGTTGTCGGTGCGTTATGTAAAGCGTCGGTACTCGAGGTAATGCCTGTGCCGCTTGAATGCCCACACTACCGCGAGACAATCTCGCTCTTTGATGTTGTAGCGTTTTTCTACTGGGCCAAACTTTGCACTGCTACAGTCTATGATGCGCTGTTCCCCGTTCTCGCCCAGCTGAAACACCACTGCTCCCATTCCTCATTCACTGGCGTCTGTTTGTATGTATGTGGGTTTGTTGGGATCATTGTGTACTAGCTCCGGACATTGTCTGAAACTGGCCTTGACGTCCTCGAAGCTTTTTGTTGCCGCTGGTGTCCAGCTGAACTTTGTGCTAGGTGAAAGAGTGTGGTGAGGGGCGCTGTTATTATTGCGAACACTGTAATGTATTCTCTCAACCAATTTATTAGGACGAAGAATTTTCGGACTTGTTTGCGGGTGCGTGGTGGAGTGTATTCTTCAATGATTCGGAGTTGTTCCTGGTCGGGTTCGTTTCCGTCTGAATTTATTACGTGTCCTAAATATTTTATTTGCGTTTTGCCAATGTGGCATTTATATTTGGCCCTCACTAGACCGTTGATTGCAAGCCTTTCCAATACTATTGACAAGTGGTGCATGTGCTCTTCCCATGTCTGTGACCAGACTACTACGTCGTCGAGATACACATCTATGCACTCTCCAGTTAGCCGTCTAGCACACGGACCATTATTTCCTGGAAGGTTGACGGAGCACATTTCAACCAGAAGGGCATTGCGCAGAATTGGTACCGTGAACCGGCCGGGGGGTTGTGAATGCCGTCTTGTATCGGTGTTCTGGTTTTACTGGCACTTGTCAATAACCGCTGCGCAAGTCCAAAGATGTCATAATGTTTGCATTACCCAACATGTTGAGAGCGGTTTTGACACTTATGTATGGTGGCGCTGCGGGCTTCGTGACTAAATTTAGTGGCCTAAGATCCACACAAAATCTCCAAGTGCCATCATTTTTAGGAGCTAAGGTTATGGCGGAATTGTATCGGCTTTCGGAGGGTTCAATTATGCCGTCGGCGAGTATCTCTGTTATCGGTTGTTTAATTATTTTGGCCTGTGTTTGCAGATATTACCGCAGGGGTTTGAACAGTGAAAAGTCGTGTTCCGTTTCTATGGCATGTTCCGTGATGTTGGTGTGCTTAAGTGGGTCGGCACTCGTGAATACGTCTCTGCACTCGTACAAGAGCTTCTGCACTGCTGCGCAGTATTGAGGTGATGCGATGTTGTCTATATCATCTAGGTTTACTGTTGTTGTTGCTGTTTGTGTGCGGGGTTCCAGGTTATACCAAATATTATACCAGGACAATATAGGAAAGTCAGAAGAAAAACAGGAGACGTGTTATTTAATTACAGTTCACACCGATATGAGCACTGTTCCTCCTACAGTAGCATATTGTTCTATGGGTAGATTAATTTTTATATTTTGTTATTCATAAATTGAAATATAATCATGACTTTTGAATGTAGTTATGCTTTTTAAATATTATTTTGATGAGTTAAAATTTACAATGTTTATAAACATATTGTAATACTAATAGCCTAAGAGAAATTTAGTCCGTAAATGTATAAACACCATTGAAAATAGAGACGTGAGAATGCAAATTTTACTAGTGTTTCCAGTTCACGCCGTTGATAAAATGTCTCCCGCTGTAACAATGCAAAAAGACTGTACTTTCCCATATTATCATTTTACGATATTTGGTTATACACAGTTCTGCGTTCCTTTTGCCCGAAATGAATTCGCCTGGTGGCAGTTTCCACGTTGGTGTTTTGTTTGGTTAACCATGTCAATCCTAAGATAGCATCTTCCGTTAACTTGCTTACTACATACGCCACTGTTTGAATCTCAATTTCGCGTTTATTGATTGTGATGTTGGCCTGTCCCATTACTTCAACACTGGAGACAGTGGTGGCAAATTTAACTGTTTGTTTACACTGGTTCAGATTCTGGATGTCTACAAGATGTGGGCGGACAAAGTTGTGTGTAGCAGCGGTGTCAACAAGAGCATAATACATTTTACCTTTGATAGATATTGGAATGTGGATTAACTTACAGTTCTGGGCGCTGTTGATTCTGAGTTGGTGGAGTAGTACCTGCTGCGGAGTCCAGTTCATATCGGTTGTTGCGGCAGTTGGGGGGGAGGGCGACATCCGGCCATCCTACCCCTGCTCCCCATTACCCGCTGGCGGTGGCCTTGCTCGACCTCCCACTGGGTGCTCCGGTGCATTGGGACACTCACTGAGCCAATGGTACATCTGTTGCCCGGGGCAGTACTTGCAGGGATACTGTGGTTTCTGTGTTTTGTCCCACTGTCTTCTCTCGTCGTGTTTCACTTTCTTGATGTAGCTAATTTTCTCCGGCGGTGTTATGGTTTTATGTGTGCGAATCGGCCATGTCCGGTCTCCCTTGTCACTATCGCCCCCTCCTGCATAGCTGCTGCTGTTAGGACGTGGCTTGGTGTAGCTCGGGCTGGCCCATGCCGAGTCGTCGTATGAGAGACTGTCAATGACCATTACAGATCGCATGAAGTCCTCGTAACTACTGTGTATTAAGGGTGCAACTACGCTGCGAAATTCTGCCAACACTGCAGAGGCTACAACCTCGAGCACTTCCGTTGTTGACATACCACGATGGTACTGTTGGAACAAGTTAAATTGTCGTGTAGCAAACATGGTGAGTGACTTGCCTCGCTGATGTGTTTGAAGCACTGTGCGACTACGCACTTGTAAAGACAAAAACGTGCTGGCGAATCGCAGCTGAAACACGGTGAGAAACTCGTCCTATTTCATACCATACTGCATCACTGACTTGAACCAGTGTCTTGCGTCGCCTGACAGTTGGTTTCCTACACAACTAGGCCACTTATCTTCGCACACGCCATACCGGTGTATTCTGGTTGTGCAGTCTTCTATGAATGCTTGTGGGTTTTCTGTTGTTTCCTCTGAAAAGTTCGGTAATGATTGGAACCTTTTTGGTGTTTTTGGTGTTTGAGCTTCCGGTCCTGCGCACATGTGTCTCGTGTATGGTAAGCTGGTTGGCGATGTGGGTGGTTACTCTAAGGGTGTTCCAAGGTGCAGTTCGGGTTGTGTGTTCTGTCCTATTATTTGCGCATGGACATGGCTTCGTCGCGTGCACGCATGGCATTTAAATCCGGTGTCTGTCGGTGTTGGCCACTCGTTCTGCGGTACGCACCGCTGATGTGCTTGGTATCCACACATCTCACACTTCCATACATCAGTCCCTGTGCCATAACACACTGGCTGTTGACAGCGTGTAGGTTGCAGCTCGCTTCCACTCAATAAGTCGTCGATATCCTGTTTGGTTCTTAGTTTACATCTCGTGCAAGTGAATTGTTCATTCTGCATACTTCCCGCTTCACGTGGTGCTATGCATTGTGCTAGATATTGGCTCCTGCGTGTCCGGCAGTTGAGTGTTGGCGGTCCGTTCCCGTCGCACCATTGTAAATTACCGCATAGTTGTCGCACTGTAATTGATGTTTGCACTTGTGACAGATGTTTACCTGCGTTGCACTGACATGGTGTGGTTAGCAGTGGGTTGCGGAATCGGGTGCTATTCCGTGGTCACTTACAGTCCCAGCAAAGTTCTGAATTTATTTCGAGTGATGTTTGTGCGACAGATGTCCTGCATGCGTGGTTAGGCGTTCAATTGCTTCCCGGAGGCATACTTTCCCGTCTGTGCTGTCGCATTGGCAAATTGACCCTGCGCATCAGAATTCACCAATGTTTGAATTGCCGACCAGTCTGACGCAGGCATGGCACAGTGTAGCCGCTAGTCCTCCCGAAGTTTGCATTTTTGGGCCGTGCTAGCTTCGCGCATAGGTGTCGGACTTTTCGCGTTCGCTGCAGACCCCCTGTTCACCCAACCAGTGGGGTGTTGTTTACCGGTTCGAGCACGGATAGTGGAGGGGGGTGCTGTGCGTGCTGCATCCCTCTAAAGTCACACCTGTGGTGTGCGCGTGGCCCGCCTGTCTCGCCGTGCTGTCTGGCTTTTCGCGCGCGTTTGCACACATACTGTATCTTTTCTGTACTGTACATACACTGTTGTCTGTCATGATAGTTTTTTTTTTTCACTTTCCCATCACTGACTTGTATACTGCGATAGTTTGTTTAGAATTTCACTCGACTGTCTAAACACCTTCACATAGCTGATGTTGCTTGCGAAGTGTTGATATCACATCGATGTTGCCACATGGCGCAGGGAACCACTTGTCGTGTTGGTGGTGAGGGCAAAGGGGGTGGAGGCTTCTTACTTATGCCCTGGAGGGTGCCGGCTGCTGCTGGTGCCGGCCGTAGGTCTACCGCTCGTGTGGTGAGTCACCTCTGTATCCTCCACGTCGAGATGTATACTGTTGTGAGGCTAGAAAGTGGCTGGTTGGTAGGACTAGCTCCAGAAGACAATGAAGTGGCCATGGCCAAATAACTTACCAGTGTGAATAGATTTCACTACTGATTTATTGTGTTAGTATCGGCACACTGTGTATTGCATGTACGTGCCTTAAGCTGTCCCCGCGTCTATAGCTGGTGGGTGGCTAACTCGGTAAACGCGAACACTGGTTACGTGATGGTGAAGTTAGGTTGGAAAGATAAACCCCTGGGTGCAAGAGCTTGCAGGAATGGAGGTGGCTCTACTCCTGGACGATTAAATTAGTGTAACGTTAATAAGGTTCCTAAAAAATTAGATCAAATCACTTGCAGCTACATGATACGACAAAATAAGGCGATTGTCCAGGAGCTGCGAACACGTGGCCCACCTCCTGCACATCCGAGACAAGACTGCGCAGCAATGGCGACTGCTACAGCTTGTAGCTGAAAGCGCCCACCAAAACTATTCACGTGGCCGCTTTAAGCATGTTGTGTTGTAGCTGTGTACATACAATGACACTAAAATTTACATGAGATGTTTACATAATTGATTTTGCTTAAATGGCATGGATAAATTTACATAGGGAAATTAATTTAATTGTGCCTTCCGCTCCGGTTGGCTTGTTAAGCTGTCTCTCTAAGTCCGAGCTGGCACTGTTTATTATTCTAACACACCTAGAACACTTGGATATAACACATTAATCACCATCCATATTTTAAGTATAAAAAGTTGTTGATGTGTTGCGCGGTCTTTGTGGTTGTCAGGTTGTCTGTCTGGGCCGCTCCCAGTGGTCCAGTGTCGTTGAACAATTATGAAGCACTTTACCTAGTAAATTTGTTTGCCCTACTTGTGGGTGCTCAATAATTCCCTAAAAATATGGAGACTGCATCTCCATTATTACTTTGCCCTAGTAAGTCCCGCACTGTGTGTTTCAGCATTTGTGCATGTCGTGATCAGCGATGGCATAATGCTTGTTGTAACAACCAATGTCCCTTGTTAAGCTGGTGTTGGAGTGTGTTGCGGTGATGTTACTTGGTTGATTTACTTTAAATATTGACACTTTCTTTTGTGTTTGCTTACTAACCACGTGGCCACATTAACTTGATCGCTCAGTCGGTCCCGTCAGTACCGGGCGCATGCAGGGTGCATTCCAAATGCCACGGGCCGTTGTCGTGAGTACTGCCCATGTCGCTGGTTTGTGTTGATGAATGGTCGCGCTGCACGCGTGGACTGTTGAGCACATGTCACACTGTATTTCTCACATGTATTTTTACTTTGTCCTCTTAAGTCTACAATAATTTCAATACTGCAACTTGTTCCTTCCATCCACCTCTGCTTACAAAACAGTCATCTGCAACCATATATTTTCCCACTCACCCCCAAACCCATGTCGTTTACCATTATTACAAATAAAGGGCTAAACAAGCTTCCCTGTGTATAATTATAAGCAGTAACAGGAAGTACACTTTTCCCATTTACTAAAGTTCTGTTTTGTAATCCTTTACAATACAGTACAGGCAATGAAAATTTCAAAAATGTAAATGAAAAGCTAGAGACAGATGTACGTATTGATTTCGCCTAGCAGCTGATAACTGTAATTGAGTCAAAATATAATGAATTGCTACAACATAATTGAGGAGTGTTTGTGGGAAACGATGTAAGTGCCAGAAAATCACATTTTGAGGTTTTATGTTTCAAAAATCATATGTACTCTTGCTAAAACCGTAGGAGTGTTATAACTGCCAATGATGCATTGTTCAGTTCAAACAAACGTCCGTAGAATGCACTTGCTGTAACTCCATAACAGTTGCCATGGAGAATGATACAAGTGCCATCTAAAGTAATGTTACTACTGCATTGTTTCTGTAACAGTACTTTTCACACATACAATCCTGTAAATAAATGTAACACACCATTTGAATTATAAAAATATTTGTGATGTTCTTATTGTTGTTTTTTCATTTCCTGAAAAACTTACTATTTGGCACTTACACCGTTTCCCACAAACACTCCTCAATTATGTTGTAGCAATTCATTATATTTTTACTCAACTACAGTTATCAGCTATGTTACCTTTCTCGTACACCATTATTCAATCAAGAGCTTACAAAAATTTCAGACTACTAACCTTCAAGGGTAATTATTTACATTGTTCCGGACCAGCAGTCGTCATCAAAAGGATTCTTCAAGCCCACACAATTCCTACCCATCAATGATGAGGTTTTCAAAACCACCTCACCTGTTTTTACACACATGTTAGGACCACCACCAGTTTTTATAATATTTAGCATATTGTTTTGCATCAGCTACTTCAGCATCTCTCTTCAATTTTTCAAACAACTTCTTCAGTGAGTCTTTTGGACGAAATACCAACGACCCTGAATTGAAAGATGTACATAAACTCTCCCATCCTACATCTTATTCTTTATTCGAAACACCATCTGTACATTTATTATACAATATATGTTTTAGTTTTTCAACTAAGTTCAATAATTTTATTTTTTCATCGAAAAAAAAAAAGGAGAACAATTTCGAATTTTTTTACATTCGGACATGATAACCTACACAAAAATCAACACGAAAAACGCCATATGCACTCCTAAATACCCACAACTCGTCTAAACACAAATACCTTACTTCCGCAGTTTAAGGGTCGGTTTCACCAACATTCCCTAAACAAGCCCTCAGCTAAGGGACACTTAACCTTAAGGGTTCCTTAATTCTGATAATTACGAAAATAGCATTTCACCATTAAAATGTGTGTTTTTTAGGTGACACTTAGCTGAGGGCCACTTATCCTAGACAGCAGTATGTTTTCTCAAGTTGGCACTTTGAATTTGTTGTCACATGATCTTAAGAACCATTCAAAAGTATGATTTCAACAAAAATATTTTTTCGTGTATTGTTTATTTGTTATGGCATTCGTGAAGACTGCTGTTATTTATTTATGTCTGAAGGAAAGCAAGTGTGTACCGAAAATTTACCAATGGATGAAAATTTGAAACTTTTAAATCCGATGGAAAAGTTTGGAAAAGTTAGCAAAAACACGAGAACGAAGTATCAAGTTTTAAATGTGTCGGGCATCAACATCGACGGTGAGAAGCACATAGAAGAAGTTTCAGTACAATAGTTTCCTTGGATAGAAAGAAGTTTCCACAGTGAAGGTTAGTATTTGTATTAAATACATCGATACTGGCACCGTAGGACAACTGTGTTGTACAACATGTACCCATATATATTGAGTGTAAAAGCTGTTTTCGCTGAACATGATGGCAAGTTGCTAATTAATTTGAAAATGGAAACTTGTTTGTAATATTTTTAAAGCAAAATTGGGCTTATGCAAAGGCGATCAAATTCGAATTGATACTGCATTTCTTAATTAATTGAATTAATAGTTTCTTAATTTTCTAACATTGTAATATTTTTGTGTTACATGATGAGCACAGTGCCTATAAAAAGGAGGCTTATTATGAAATTACATTTATTTTAAGTAACCTAAAAAGATTTTTTTAAACAAATTAGATTGTGGCAAACATGGTGCAGTAAGATTGTTCCTAAAATACATTTACAGATTTTGTAAAAAATTTGAATGGTTGTATTGTCACTAATTACTATTGGCTTAAAACCTCACAATTAGGCTGGTAACTATACAAATAATATATGCAATGTGAAACTATGTCTGATGTGAAATTTTGCTGTGAAATGTTACTAGGCGAAAGACTTTCTATATTTTTCCATAATGCATAAGTTATATCAGTAGGCTAATATGTAAGCTATGCTAGAAGATTTTGCCGGTGTGCTTCGGTGAGAAAATAAACTTAATATAATGGAAGCAATACACTCAAGTGTTTATAATCGCTAAGCAAAACTCCTGTTCAAAACAGCCACGCATTAAAAAAAAGAAACAAAGTGGCAAAATAAACAAAAGAACAGGACAAACAAACATACAAATAAAAGCGATAAAACACACAAAATAAACACTTGAGAAAGACGACTAGGCCCCAAGCACACCGCACAAAAGAATTAAAATAGAAAAATGTAAGGTGTTTAGAAAATATAACTTAACCTTACTAGATACTCAAAATCGTAAAAATTCCCAGAGGAAGAATTAT
>PNEQ01062747.1:0-26953 GCA_003012365.1 Medauroidea extradentata | reverse complement strand
GGGTTCGTATCCTGTGCAAGTCTTTGCGATGGGACATGACATGACATCATACGAGCATATTGCGTGCGCTCTTTTCACTGAGCTAAGACAATTTATAGTTCACTGTTATTGAGTACGCTAGCTGTTAAATGCCTTCATCACATATTTTATCCAGAGTTACTGTTTGTATTACATAATTTCACGCGGGCAAAGCCGCGGCAGGGTAGCTATTTTGTAGAGAAATAAAGATGAATTAAAAACAAAGATGTTCTGCAATTAAAGTACCCTCAGCGTAGTGGACTGGATAAAGCTGTTTGTATTTGTTGTTATAAAGATATACAGAGAATATAGTAACACAATCAATTAATGCGTTATTAAAATTTAGTTACTCTTTTCTATAGTACACGCGGGGACAGCTAGTTCCTATATAATTTTTAAACTCTAGGTTGAACTTAACTGTTTTCAATACAATTTAAATAATGCAAATCTCAATTTGCACGATAAAATATGTTATTACAAGCAGTAACAGTTACAACACACTGATAAGTATCTGAAGAACTAGCGTTTTCTTTTAGGCACAGGCGAAACTTAAAGCAACTGTATCATAGTGTAACTTTTGAAATTCGCCATTGACTTATTTGATACTTCCTGGAAGGATCTGAGCCACTAACAAAGGAACAACCAAAAAAAAAAAAAATGTGGTATCACTGTGTCAGCTCGCAACCAATGAGCAGCTGATGTCTACTTGAGAGAACAGACATTCTTGAAGACTAGCTTATAGGTCAGTGAACCCTGCCAACATTTCAGGTGTCTACACATTGCTTTCTGGACGCAATACTGCTAGCTAGTAATGAATAAATAACTATTTTGCTTTATAACTCAAAAATTCTTGTCATGATTCCCGCGATATTTAAAACGTCTTACTGATATAGGTACGTTGCTGGTATAAATTCCCATAATGTCATCGAGTAATTAAGTCCATGCTTACCATAAAACATAAACTTTGGGGTACATCATAGACGTAGTTTACGCTAACATTTTCCAATGTATGGTCAATACAAATGCTGAATTTAAAAATTTGTTCATTATTCCAAATTCGGCAAGACAGATTTGAAAATATTTCAATAGTGACCTGGCTAATTACACATCATTTCATTACGTGCACTGGATTCGAAATACTACAGCATAATTATTAAATAATTAAAGTAATTCAAAATTTAAAATGTTAATTATCTCACAGCATGTAATAGTGAATACATAACACGACGCACACATTCGGTCGTTTGTTTTAACTTGTGTTGTCTATTGTCTTTTGTTTGTTGTCCACTGTTTACTGTTTTTGTCTATTTCCATCTTTTTTCATATTGGGAATCTGGTTCTATATTTGTGTCTGTCTCTTGTGTCTGGGTGTTGTGTCGGTATTCGACTGAATTCTCTCCCTAGAATTCTTTGGTGTCTAATACTATTAAAAAACTGACTGAATTCCTCTGGGATTGCTATTTTTCTATTTTTGTTTGTTTTATATTTGTTTTTTTTTTTTGTTCGTTTTCGTACTTTGTCATTCAACACAGGTTAGATCAGCAAACCATGAGCAATGGCGTATGTCCACGAACCAATTAATTATAGTTATTCTAATAGTACATACCTAATTGTAATATATTTTGTTTCTATTAAGAGACGTTGCTGGTAATGCATCACATCGTTAATTTATCAAACAAAAATGGAAAACTTCCATAAAAGACGTGGCGCAGCCTCTTAAGTTTTTGTTTTCGAAGGTTGACCTGCTTGGATAAAAATAATTGTACAGATGTACGGAAAAAACTAATGTTTAATTAGAAATAACACAGAGCATAGCTATTTAATTTTTAACAGGCCTATAATGTGCGCAGGATTATAAGTACGTAGAAGAGGTTTTAAATAATTGTAAAAATTTTATAAAAAAGTTCCGTTCGTTCAGAAAATAGGACAAGTACATCTCTTGTGTTACAATTAATTAGGTTACAAATACGTATCATTTTAATAAGCTAAGAAATAAATTAAACATGAATGCGAAAGTAGGATACTTTAGCTTATAATATCTGAGTCCTTGGCATTACAAATGGTTTCCGACAACCAAATACTGAACGGAAAATATTTGGACTTCGTCTCATAGTGTAGGCCCAATTATATAAACAGGCAACACAACAAATACTATATAGTAAACGGATGCCGTTTCGTTACCGTTCATTTAACATAACAGTTTCTTTAAATTGTTTACTGTGATAAACAGAAACGAACTGCTCAATTTCATTATGTACAGAAAACTTTAAAACTAACCCCCTATCCGCATGGCGCTGGTTTTGCTTGCATTACATAAAATAACGTTCATGAGCAGATGCATGCGAAATTCGAGCCATATTTATTTGCCACAACATAGTAAACAATAAGAACTTATATTCTCGTTAGACATGAGCTATTGCACAAACATTTTGCTACGGGGTGCCCTAGAAAACACTTTAGTTCAATGAAAATGTGTTTGATGAATGGGTGCAATACTGACAAATCTTCTGTGTCGTGATTAGTGGGACCACGTGCTATACAACAACAAATGAAATGTTTTTGTGTGCTAAAGTTCGTCGCTTCTCTATTGTAGATCTTCATTTAATGTGCTCCTTCGGGATTCAGGAGACAACTACGGACGGACAGTTGAGGAATCTGTCAAATCAGGAGCGTTGTGACCTTTTATCTGGTGCCCACACAGAACGCTCTAATTATTATTATTATAATAAGCAGTAGTACCATATTATTGTTATTACAATTCCGAAGTTGGAGCTCATTCGGATGTTGGAACACATTCGGAGGTTCTAGCTTATTCGGAGGTTCGAGCTCATTCGGAGTTTGAAGATCATTCGGAGGTTGGAGCTCATTTAGAGGTTGGAGCTTGTTTCGGAGGTTGGAGCTCTTTGAGTACAGACGTGTTCTCGCGCGGCTCCTGCAGCAAATGTTCTTTTTGTTCCTTTTTCGCTACTGATCGTAAACGTACGTCCTTAAGACATACTCTTGGGTATTATTACTTGCCTTCGAGCATTGACAAATGCTCTATTCTAAAAAACAATTTTTCGGTCGCCTGAAGTTCGTGAACTGTGCGGTAAACTGTGGTGAGCATGTGCATGAAAAATGTGCGTCGGAGCACAATGAGGACTTAAGATAAAGAGAGATACCTCTGCAGCAATATTAGTTGCGTATGTCTTGCGAAATGTTCCGGTCGCCAAAATAAGTCTCCAATCACACTGTGTTTAGAATCAGGCGAATCTGATCGACAAAAGGACAACATGGCTACCAGCTCACAAATAGTAAGCACCTTCAGCCAGACTGTGACTGATGGAATATGGATCTCTTAAAGTAAGTATGAACGGTATGTACAATCTTCGGATCGTATTATATGTCTAGCAAGAAAAAGCGATATAGTCGTTAATGAAATGAAAAACCTTATAGAAGAGAATATAATCCTGCGAACAGCGATAAGCAGTGCAATGGCTGTAAATCGAGGGCTTAGCTGCAAACATTGTGTCTCTTCCAACACACAGTCAACACATAGTAACAGCTTTAAAAAAAACCTTCTTATAGTCAAGTAATGAGTGTTTCTGCACCTCTATATTCTGGCGAAGGATCAAATACGACATATCAGCAGAAACAAAACTTGAGCTCTCACCAGGCACGTGATCCCCCTCCCCAATCAGGAGAAACAAGTCATAATGCTGAGGGCAGCAGACACGCTTTTGCTGATGGTGATGGTTATACTGAGTTCTCCGGACGACGTCGCAAGACCCCAGAAACACTGAACAGTTCCGTTGATCGTGCTAAAACTCGCAAGCCAGCTGAGTTAGGTGTCTGTAATAGCTCAACACTAAGGACTATTCCAAAACTACCAGAAGAACCAAGGCTTTGTTTGTTACGCGTTTTGAACCGGACGTTGCTGAACACGAGGCCAAGTCCTATATTAATAACGAACTTAAACTGACGCAACTAAAAGTCACAAAATACGTACAAAATATGACACGCGTATTTTCACATAGCTGTAACTGAGCACAATTTTGATACCACAAACAACACAGCAGGTCTCGCCAGTTTCTTCTATAGTCGTTTTAAACCAGATCAAATTTACTTTCATCAGACTTAGCAACAACCTAGGTCTTCTGACAAAGAACACACACAACACACATCTCAGCCTGAAGCTACATCACTGGCCCAACAGAATGAACTAATTGATGAGTCTGCCGGAGGAACCGTCAACTGATCATATTATGACTATTGCAGGAAATGTGACACATCTTCATTATCAAAATGTTCGTGGTTTACATACTAAAGCATCCGCATTTTTGTGAGCGTTATTTCTGATTGCCATCCAATAGTTTGCTTAACTGAAACATGGTTTAACAATAATAGCATTAACTCTCGTTACTTCCCTCACAAATATAATATATTTCGGAATGATAGAATTTCCGAACTCACATCTCTTACGAGAGGTGGTGAAGATTTAATAGCAGTTGACTAAAACATTTTTTCCTTTTTTTTTTAGGCATGATTTATCGGATCCTAATATTGAGGCCGTCTGTGTCGAAATATAATTTACTTCTCAGTTCAAAATTCTTATTGTAAGTATTTATGTTCCTCCAAATACTAATGTTGAAGATTTTCAGAAATATTTTAATTTTATTGAGAACAAATTAATCTTATCACACATAGTTCTCGAAGGTGATTTTAATGTTACTGGCATAAATAGTAAGTATAAACATGTCCAGAACATATCCCATTACTGCTGTAAACTTAGAAGTCAGTGTCTACTCAGATTCATTGCTACTTTAAATTTGCATATCAGTATGACACCAGTATCAACGATACCACTCTATAATATCTAGTATTTTCTAACGAAATTGTTCATTCGCCAACGAAATGTGATGATCCTTTGGTAAGTGAAGATGGGTTTCATCCCGCATTAACCTGCTACTAAGGATTGAACTTTCCCCCCTAATCTCTAACAAAAATGAAAATTCAATAAGGGATTATTGTAAGTGTGACTATTTGTATATATTCTTTTCCCTAAACGATACCAACTGAAACACAATATATACTATGAATGTTGTGAATGACGTGGTAGAATATTTATCAGCAAAGGTAAATGATGTCATTAATCACTCTATTTCTACTAGGACATGCAAAAATAATAAATATCCTATATGGTTCTCTAAATAACTAATCAGATTTTTAAATAAAAAGAACGCATACATAAAATTTACAAAAGAAACCAAACAAGACTTAACTATAAACGCTTTTACAATATAAATAATATAGTCAAATAAAAAAAATTATAAGGTGAGTTGGCTTAGAACTGTCAACAACAAACGTAAATCTGACCCAGAGAAATTTTTTAACTTTCTTTAACTTATGAAAAATGGTTTTAAAGAAAAACATTAATATAATTATAGGTGGAAAATTAATCTCTGATCCGTGCCTTGTTGCAAACAATTTCGGCGAAAGTTTCTCTGAAATGACTGGATTTAGTTACTAGGACTACAGACAATAGAAAAACATGTTTCTGTTAGTGTCTGATATCTACTGTGCTTTTGTCTCGTCTTATAATTGTGTCGCGTGTTTTTTTTCTTATCGGTTCTGATATACCTGTTTTTTTTCGCCTCATTCCTGTGTCGTATTTTTATTTTGTTGGTCATAAATTTTTTTCTGTTTGTCCCTTTGCAAAGCAGACCTCTAACTTAGGTTGTCTGCCGTGGTGGTGTCTTGGGTTTCCTTTTGAATTTTGATTTTTGTTATTCTCATTTGTTATCTGTTTTTTTTATTTGACCCGATTGCATTTATGGAATTTGGTGTTGTATTTGTATCCTGTTGACTAAAGCATACTCTGCTTATTTATGTTTTTTCTATTACCTTTAGTTTTCTTTGACAGTCATCTATATCGCAATGGGGTATGTCCAAGCAACTAAATCCAGTCATGCACTCTCATTGCATAGTTGTTTCAAAGATAATTTCTCTGATGTTTTGTGAAGTCTGAAAATAATTACAAACAAATATCAAATAATGATGTATCAAGTTTTCATCTATCTAGACATCTTGTAGACACCGTTTCCTTTTGTGGACAATTAAGTGTTTAAAATCAAGTAAGTTTTGTATACTGATAAGATCCCTAGCTCTACGATAAATGGTTGTTTAGCTATTTTTGCTCCTATACTGGCTCTCTACTTTTCTTTTTAAAGAAAGAAGAGTTGCTGTTGATGCATTATTTCTTTTGAAATATTTTTTTGCGGTCTTTGACTATACGGAGATCCACAAGTCATTATTCCTGACAATTCAAAATTACAGAATTAGTCGCACTCGTGTTCCTGTAAGAGTATTCGAACGTTGTGCCAACCATGTCAACTATATATGTTTATCCTTTTATCCATTTAATAAAAAATTATTTTGTCTCAAAATATTGTTAGATGTAATTTGTTAGTTATAGATGAAAGTTGTAAATATTTTATACGCATTTCTGTGCTGCCGCAGTATGTTAATATGCTAACTTAGATTGCAAATTTTATTACTGTAAAATATCACTACGTTTATTATTCCTTACGGAATTAATACACTTAATCTCTTGTTTCGTGTTATTTCGTGTGTAATATAGTTCCCATCTGCTGTGGTCTAATAACGCTATTTTTCTGGTACTTTAATATTTTTGTTGATAATCAAATACGTTTTTTATTATTATTATATATGACAGCACGTTACAGATTATCTTCAAATGAAAAGAACGTAACTTTTTTAGATCTGTACTCATTACAGGCTTAGTTACTTAACTGAGTCCCGAAGCGGAATTTAGACTAGAATAGGAAAACCTCAGATTATTTGCAATTAATTCATTGATAATTTTACGACGTTTTAACGGTTACTCTTTAACCATTTAATACGTTATCCATTTTATAGACTAAGCCTTAGAAATTATTTATTTTTATAATAACGAGTTATTGAACGTTACAAAGTTACAGTGTGATTATGTCGAAATGCGCCCATGACCCTCAAGCGGTCATATAGGATTACACGTAGACTAATGCCACCAGTCCATTGAAATGGCTGTTACAGCTCGTTTTGAGGAGCATCATTTTCATAAAAGCAGTTTTATGACATTTAATATATCGTGAAAGACCTCGCCTACGATTATATGAGTATCGGCCATCAAAATTCAAGATCTCATGTCCCCGCACATAGCCTACACAGCAACTGCCGTAGATGTTCAGTTAGAGTACTGGGGGTGACTGATTCACTGAAAGAATAATTCTGTTCATAATAATATGGAACCTTTGACGCCATCTTCGTTAGTATACCCTAAATCTTGTAACCACCTTCGTTTCTGATATATTTGTTTTTTACGTTAAATAATAAAAAAGTGTTGGATAATGGAGGACTATTAAATTTGATTTTTGCTGTGACGAGCTAATATGCCATTTTACAATAAAACAAGAATAAAATATTACGGACACCACCAACATGAGACTATATTGTGTGTTGGTGCTTAGAATAAAAATAGCAATAAGGGATATACCGACCCGCTTGCCTAGTGCGCTGTCAGCTCCTAAGAAGAAGGCGCCGTATTGACGTGCAGTGTTTTAGCAATACTGCTGGAAATATGGGCGTTTAAGAGATGACCGTATTATTTTATTGATTAAAAAGTATGTTCCTGAGTACATTTTAGAACCGTTTATTACCTTCGTATCAGTATGAGCAGAAGGTTTTGGAGTATATCAATACAAAAATACCTTATTTAGCCGTGTTGAATGGCTATCGGTTCCTTTGTTTAATGCTCGGAATTAAAAGAAAAATATCAAAACGAAAGCCATACTTGTCAAAAAATACATAACGCACAAATAATTCCAAAATAGAAATGTAGTCCACATGTGATTTATAACGAACCAAAAGAAGACGGTCACACAAACCAGAATAAACCAAGGTGCTTGAAGTTGGCGACAATTCTGATATAGAACAGCGAGGAAGGACATTAAACGAACACCGTTTATTGTAAACACAGACAACATTATGGTTTCTATTACTCGCTCGCAGTGGTTTTATGTCAAGAATTTAATTTACCTTTTCTATGTGACCCAGACAAATGCATCAGTTTATCTTACTACAAAATTACAAAATTATTTTAAAAATTTCAGAAATTTGGACGTGTATTATATTTTGTCAACATTACCAAAAAATACTAATGATCGTATCAGAAAGTGTTAAATATATTTTATCATAGATTCGTAGATTCCATTTAACTGTGTGAATCATCTCATTTATAAATAGAAAAGTTAGGCAATCAAACACGTTTAACTTTTCCGAGGTTGGTGTGAAGTTAATAGAAGGAAACGATTATGTGCACATGTGAAAGTGGTGTTATGTAACCTTGTAAACGTAGTGGGTGGAGAGTGGACTGTTCATTGCACTTTCTTGCTCCTTTAGGTGTGTCTCGAACTTTCAATAAACTCTGTACTAAATTAGTGGCTCAGCTTAACTTAAAGGTGCCTAAATGTTATTTGTAAGTAAGTGAGATGCTCCTTCCGCTAGAGGAGTTGTTTATTTATTCGTACGAAGTGCTTCACCCTTACATGAAGGTTGCGTAGCTATATAACCTTGCAGTACTTCAGCGCATAGTACTAATATCTGATTCTGTAAAATTGCGCTTTTACTGCTTGGTGGTGAAGTCAGAGTTTAGTGTTTGCATTATGAGCTGTATAATAACCATTAATTCTCAGTTCACATGTGTGGATGAAATACCCTCAACATAACAAAAGGCATAGCATATTCGTACCACAGAAATACTAAAACAGTTTACATCAAATCTCAAATTTAGCAGCTCATAAACTTGTAGGTAATTTTATATGATAACTTTCGCAGATTTTAACTCTATGCAACCCAACAAGTCATCTGTATAATTGATGTAAACATTTGCGTGCAATTAAAACATGCATTGCAAAAAAAAATAATTTGTTTTATCTCTGTTTTGCCGTTAGCCAAAACTATCGTCCACGCTGTGAACAGGAAGCGAAGAACACACAGCCACAAATCACATGAAACCAGATAGCCCTAAGAAGGGAGCGAATTACGACGACGTAATCGCTGTAGTTTGTGCTTGGTAGATGGAAGATATTTGCAGCAATCTGAAATACCTCTCTGCTTCCGCCATTTCTCTTGCCTTGGCCGAGTGGCTGCAGGGCTTAGTTCTTGCCAGCGAAGTAACACAGCTAGCGCCATTATACGCAGTTAAGTGACTGTCATTACCTTGTACAGCAGTAGACGCGGTTGTCTGCTAAGCCCCAGCGCGGATAAATGCGTACTGCATTAGTGCGGCAATCTGCGGTTACGGGCTCCAGAAATTCTCCGCGCCTAGCCGGTACGACGCAACTAGAATAGCAGCTATGTGAGGTTATACACGTCCCGAAACGAGGTTTGGCTCAAGTGATTGAATGTATTAACGTGAGTGTATTATACGCCTTGTTTTCCACTTTACATGCCGTGTTTATTGCAACTCTTAAGTGAATAAAATCAATATTTAGCATAAGTCTCTGCATCAGCTGCATTAGTGGATAAATCAATTTTTTCCGTTTTGAAATTCTGAGAGTAATATTGCAATATTCGCTATTATAGCATGCATTACACTTACATTGCGTCACTCTATAACTTTGCAATTAAACTATTAAGGGCTTGTTCCAGAGTTTTTTTTCAAGCTGGTGCCAATAACTCAAATATTTTTTTAACCAAAAGTTTTGAAAAAATTTGAGTCAATGTGCAATCACACGATGCACAATACTGTGGACGCGTTTTTTTTTTAAATAATGTACCATTCGCCAGTAAAAAAATAATTTCCTTCACTTTTGCTTATTTTTCACGACGAAAAACGTGGTACTTTGGGTACTGAAATCTAAAAAACCGTTCAGTATGATTCTACAAAAAAATTCAGCTACAAATTATAACATATAAGTGTCAAAACTGTGTAGCGAAATTTTGATATGAGTATTAGGTAGCAATAAAAAATATTTTCGAAATCTCTGCAAAATTCCGTAAGAAGGCCTTGACCATTATTTATGCCGCAATCAACACAGCTATTTTGTATATGCTTAACTTCTTGGACTGAGTGCGGACTAAATACACATTTAAAGTTCAGCTGCGATGTTTGTACCGTAGCGTAATAACAAATTTCATTTTTTTCCCCAGAATACCATAAGAACTAAAAATGAAATAATCCAATATGACGACTTGTGCGGAGCCCACGGTCTAAGATGAAGAGGTATTGGCACTGCGTATGCTATCCAACAAGAGAAAGTGACTCCCTTTTGTCGCCGAGCGTAAGTAGTAATTAAGTGGAAGATTTGTCTTGTTTACAACTGGCGATGTTACAGTTTGTACAATTATCTATATAAAATGATGTTAATATGATAAGCTGGTATTGTAGATATATGTTTCGTATCCAAAAATGCATTGGCATGTGTGTGAAACTGTTTATGTAAGTCGTTTAAAAAAATAGTATGTAATTTATGTACTATTGTTTTAGTAAACACATTCGAATAAAATCTATTCTTTCCTTCCCTACAAAATTTTAGAATCGTTGCAATGTGTGTACGCATGTAACAAATTGAAAAACTAAACTTTGTGGTTGAAAATGTGTTCCTATACAAAATTGCACTTACATTATCTGGATTTTATATTTTTTCTTCTATAATACAGGTGATTTCGATAACAACTACACATTTTAAGCTGTGAAAACTTGCTAAACTAAAGACAAAGCACGACAAATTTTCCACTACAAGACTACTAGCGCTGCGACAAGAAAGGAGTCACATTTTGCTCCTCAGTGTCAAGACCTACCTTCATAGACTGTGGAGGAGCCTTAAACATATCTGTATTGGTCACACGAGAAACAAGTTATTAATAAAGCATGCTCAGGAGGACTTCAATGGAAGGCTCAGAAGGGTTGGAGAGACGTGAAGTAAAGGGAAGAAGGAGTGATAGAGGATGAATGTAGAAAGAAAAAGACATAATATATAGACACGTCAAAATTTATTTTTGCATATGTTTTAAATTTTTTTCGATGGATGTCACAGATAATTTGGTTGGAAAGGAGTTATCTGCAATATTACATGACATGATAGTTACCAACTCTATCCAGGTCCTTTGTCCAGATTATTTTTGGAATTGTATGTTGGTATGATATACTCTGTTTCGTACAAATTTAGTGAAATTTGAGAGTTACTTATTAGCAAAATTTATTAATATTTTATAATAGGTGTGGCACTGCAAGACAAAATTTGCAGTTAAAATTGTGAAAGAGACATCTCAGGCTCGTGTTAAAACTAAGAACGTCGTGCATTGTGTCACATATTACAAAATATTAAGAACTATTTACCATATGTGACCGTCAAATTTAACTGAAGTAATACGAAACACAGCATTTCAAAGTTTACGGTCGAGACATTGTTGTTAATTTACTTATTGCGTTGTAAGTATTATAACAAATTCGTAAAAACAATAGTCTTCGTATTTTCCCCTATTTGAGAACAAATTTTCCAAACAATTTTCTAAATGAGATCTTGAACTATTAACGGGTATTCGGACAATGTTGTTTCTAGGTCCAGCAGCTAGTTCTGTGAACTGCTTAGTGAGAGAATACTTCAGAACACGCACGTAAATATTTAACAGACCTAATAGTGTTCACGGGAACGTTTATCCACGGAAATCATGCTACGTATCAATCATTTACAGTTTTTCATAACCGATATTACGTCAATAATGCTTTACCATTTTATTATTATCTCTATAAACATTCAAGCTATGCATTAACTTACATTTCAAACTTAATAGGATAGGTTTACTGTAGCAAGTAATTCAAGACAGCAGTGCAGATGCCGCAGTTCAGTAATTGTGTACACAAAAAGAAACACGGAACACATTAAAAGTTATGGGTTTCAGACCTCGACGTGATGAATTTTCGGCTCGGAGGCTGGTTTGAACCTCAGGGGGAACATATGAGGTGCGACTAGGCGAGGGTGATACTGAACGGTTCACCATTGCCTTCCTCAGGATAGTGATTTGAAGAAGTAGGGGAGGAATCTTGATGTATGCTCATTAAACGTTCTTGTAGCGTTTGTCACAAATGTAATAATTTCACAGCATCACAATGATAAGTTATTTGTTTTAGGGCTGTCCAAAGTGTAGTAATCCTTCGTGCAACTGCTGATATAAAGGACTGCAGATCACTGGGTTGGGGCCAATACAAATTGTGGCCAGGTCTTTGTACTTTTCGTAAAGCAACATTGAGTTTTAAAACAGCATGTTTCACGGAGTTCAAATCTTGACGTGTGAGGTGCAGCCTATTGGAGGTAGCGTCGGTGTGACTACGTTTTATGTACACGCAGTCGACATCCAATGTTGTTACAAAACCATTTGAATAGCTATCCTCGGTTAAAGGTCTTTAAAGTCTTGATTCTAAAACGTACAGAAAGTTCCCAATTGTTAACGCATGTGATTGCGTTTCTTGAACTTCATACGGAGTAGCTCAATGTGCAAGAGTACTTATTGGTGGTAGCTGGCAACGCATAAAATCATCGCTGGAGTGAGTCAGAGCTGTTGAAATTGCACTGAGTGCAGAATCTGCTTCACTCTGCCCATGCTTTAACTTGAAGAAGTTGAGGGTGATCGCATGTAAAATATTGAAGTGCCTTAATACACACGTAGCATTGTAGTGACTATGAGGATTTTGTTCTGCCCAGCAGCTCCATCAGATAATATATGAACACCCTCTATCTCTTCTCGGTCAGTAATTCGAAGTAATATAGCAAGACATGGAGTTAATCCGCAATACTCCTTTCTGCTGATCACCTCGTGCCGCAAGAAGAAGCGGCAGTGCTTCTTTCCAGTGTTATGCACGGTAAAGTTGTAGTTTGAAAGACGACGCTTGTAAAACAAAGTACTTGGATGTTGTTTTACTAGTTCCCTGGCGGTGGTATTATTTTTTACGTACTGGTAACTTATACATAACTGTGTCACACATAATTATTTCTGCACAGTCTTGATTAAAAATTAATTACTTTAGGAATTATATGGCGAAGTGAAACCATAGAATAAAATAATGAAATTATATTGGTACGTTGATGTCGCGCCGCAACGTAATCAGCAATAAAAGACAAATGAGAATTAACGATGTAGCGTCAATTCCTTTCCTGGCACTTACGCCACTTCGTGTGTCCAAGAATGTGGTAATATGGCGCTTACTCGAAAAACCAGATTACTCCCCGCAGCTTAGAGAAGAGAGGGAAATAAGAACCCTCGTCAGATAACATATCAAAAAATTTAGAAATCCCAGGCTTCTATTTTCGTTAATTTGCTGAGTACATCATAACGTTAGCCGAATATGCAATTTGCAATTTTTTGTTACAAGAATATTTGGTTGCTTAGCTAGCAACTATTTTCAACATATATATATATATATATATATATATATATATATATATATATATATTTGTGTGTATGTATATATATACATACATATATATATACACACACACATTTAATCAAATAAATTATGCATCCTGCAACCACGACGGACTACTCCTATTATCAAAATTGGAATACCGTTCTGTAATCTGGAACTTTATTACAGCAACAGATTCTAAGGGACAGGAAACAATATAATCCAATGAATTTAAAACTATATTCAACACGTTCTCAATCAATAATTCTAACTTTGACTACATCAGTGAATTAAAAAAGTTTAAAACTAAGTTTTAAGAAACAAGCTTTAATTCTAATAAATTAGTTTCTTTCATGTTACTCATGTTCAGCCATTGGTAACTATATATGTATATATATATATATATATATATATATATATGTGTGTGTGTGTGTGTGTGTGTGTGTGTTTTAGAATTTCAAATTACAGTAATAGAAGTAGTATTACTTTTCCAGTGGAGTCGTTTAGTGGTGATGCAGGTGGGGCGGGAGGCAAATGCCCCCCCCCCCCTCCCTTGATTAAAGAATGAAAAGTGTATACATTTTGTTTTCGTACGTGAGCACATAAAACTGAACATTTATTAATATAGTTTCTAATTTTACGAATGCTTAATTAATAAAAGATTATGATACTTAAGCTATTGTAAGTTAAGCAGACCATCGTAATAACTGTTTCCTTAAAAATAAAAAATCTGGTCCGTCTACCAAGAAAAACCTGAAATGACGCCCCTGCACTTTTGGTACAGTTAGTAAAGAAATAGATCTAGATAAATGATGTGTTCTAATGTACAATAAATCATTTTGTCATTTTAATCCCTTCTTTAGAAGTAAAA
This sequence comes from Medauroidea extradentata, assembly GCA_003012365.1. Lineage (NCBI taxonomy): Eukaryota > Metazoa > Arthropoda > Insecta > Phasmatodea > Phasmatidae > Medauroidea > Medauroidea extradentata. Next base: position 12,620 of record PNEQ01062747.1, on the reverse strand, counting down.
TCACATTCCGAAATTTATCAAGACATTATAAAAGAATTTGTTTTTCTTTTCAAACCGTTACACTCAGCCCAGACTGGTTATTGGTAATTGTGGTGGTACATTCCCCCTCTTTTTCTGTTAATGTCTTTCCACTTATTGCGTATGTACTGTCGATTTGTATGTTTTTGTTACTGTTTGCTTTGAGTGATAATAGTTTGTTTGTATGTCGTTTGTAACGTTATATATTTTTTGTATGTGTCATTCTGTATTAGCTTCGACTGTTGAGTGGCACAAAAATCTGTTTACTAAATAAGTAAATATATATATATATATATATATATATATATATATATATATATATATATATATATATATATACCCACATTAGATGCCCGAGTGCGACTATGCCCGCGTGGAATAATTTAATATAAACAGCAACTCTGTTTAAAATGTTTGGCTGGTGGCTGTACTATCTTTTTATGTCACATATGCCGTAATCAGTTTCAAACAAAGATTTTTACGCTGAAATCAGTGTATTCAACCCACCGAGGCAAATTTAAGTAATGATGGGTATCTATATTCAGAAACAACGTTCGTCATATCTGACATATGTGCATATCACAGCCCTCCCCCACACCTTTTTTTCCGCGGAAGGCTTTGGGAGGTACACTTTTGATATTTAACTACGTTATTTTAATGCTGGTTTGATTCCCGGTTGGTTATACCAAGTCTTTACAAGTGGGGATTGTGCCTGGATTATGACAATGTGGGATCTCTGGTTTCCCCCGTCCTTCACTACAGGTACTGCTCCATATCCAACCCATATTGCCCCTTACCGGCTTTCAAGACCTTAGTTGTTCACATCAGTCCAAATAACTCGACTGTCCCATTACAATCATCCTGCTGCCACTAATATGTTCTTATAAATTATCACAATAATTCCCGTCGCTAAGTCTTACGCGGGCTACGACCCCGAAACCTCCCACGCCGCAGACTTACATAATTCCAAACAAATGTTTCAAGGTAGGTCGTGACAAATCTTATGCGTGTACAGGTTCAAGACCAAAGAGGTTTATTTATGAATAGGATGGCAAAAAGTAACAACTTTTAAATTGTTACTCCATGGACGTGCTGACTTTTCGGGAGATCTGTATCATTTTACTACTTTTCACGCCTTTAATTGTCTTATTACATAAAATCCTGAACTGTATTTGTTAATATTTACGGAAGTTTCATTCTTATAAAAAATAAATCATTTCGATATCTCAACGGGTTTATAAGATACAGATGATTGTTTGGAAACACGTTTTATTATTTTAATGGCTTTTAATGTAGAACTTCAAAAAAGTCTGAAACTTATTAGATATTTACGTAAGATTAATTAAAATAATCATCTCGATAATTTAACTGGATTAGTATATACGGATGCATATTTGGAAACACATTTTCTTAACGGCTTATGAGTTCGAATTTCAACAAATCTTGAAATTACTTTTTAGATAAGCATCATTCTGAAGAAAAGCTTCACCTTTATATCTTAACTGGTTTAAGAGGAATCAAGGATTGACGAAAAACACATTCTGCAGCTTTTCCCCTTCATTACCTTCGAATTTCGCAAAATCTAAACATTTGCTGCTATGCATTTGTTTGGGCAACATTTTTAAGTTAAAAAAAAATAATGATACCTTTCCAGGTTAATCAGATATCAAGGATTCTTTGAAAATAAATTTCACCCCTTTTCACTCCTTAATTTTCGAATTGAGAAATAAACCTTCTTAGTGGGTGCCTACTGGTTAAGGGGAAGCTACATTCAAAATTTCATGGTTCTATGTCCAGCGACTTGGGCTGTGCGTTGATGAATGCGAGAGGATACAATAGATGCCCGTGGTGTTAATATACGACCGGCTTTAAACATATCCGGTACGTGGTATGGGTATGTTCGTAATAGCAACTGGCGAAAAGTTAACAACTAATTGAGGGTATGAAACCTAACCAAGGCCTCAAAAGGAAACATTTCGCCGTGTATACGTTATAACAATAACATCTCATAGAATGGTTTACAAAGTGAAGTTACATACATCTGTTTTCCCCTCACTCGATTATGTGTCCGAATACATAGTTGTGGTGTGCGAGGGCGATTGAAGCCTTGTTTGTAACTGCGCGCACACAGCAGAACAAAGAGGGTGACACTGATCGTGCTACAATAACTAGAGATCAAGGGCGAGAGAGTGAAATTATTTGGAGAAATTTGCTCATGTCCACGTGTAAAATCAAGTATTTCGAAGGTATTTCACAGCAAGGTTTCAACTCCTATACTGTTTTATATATAACTGCCATCGCAAATTTCCTGTCTTTCCCAGAAGTGTTCCCGGCTGGCACGTAGATGTTTTGTAACAGCTCCCTGGACGCATGGCAATGTAAAAAAACTTCCTAAAATATTTAGTAAGTGATTATCCCAGACGCAGTATGAGACAGTTACCATACTTCCGTCTTGTAAATATGCAAACTTTTACAGTTGTTACAATACGAGTCTGGTATCTTCAGTATACATTTGACTGTCTTATAATTAGGTTTAGGAGTGCTACCATGGATGACTAAGAAACGATTCTACCATACCTACTTTCCTTGCGCTCCTATACGCACGTCTGGTAAATTTACAAACTATTTTTAAGAGTGTGGATAAGGAAGAACAAGCAAGGATATTTACCTTGTATTCCGGGTGGCAGGGAGAAATTTATTTATTTATTTTTAGTGGGTATTACGTCTTGTCGACGTGGTTATTGAAGATAGAGACACACAACTGTTCACAAGGACACGAGCGCTAAGGTAATGGACTTTGTTAAGTATCCATCCCAGCATTCGACTGGATTGATTGCGAGAACAGTGGGAAACCGAAATCGGAATGGCCGTAAATGGAAATCGAACCCGGGTTCTTCCGAATTTGAGAACAACGTGGTGAAAGGACTAGGTTAAGAAATGTCTACTTGTCAAAAACATTACGCAATTTATGTTCCTGAATTTTAATTGTTTATGATGTAGGAAATGTGTTAATATTAGTGATCAAGTACTACCTTTCGTACAGTACATGTGAGGTAGTTACATTTGCTTTTTGTCATCTATCGTGCGAGAACACTGTATCTGCACAACAGCAACGTTGTCAGACTTTCTCTGCTCCATTATGCTACAACTGGCAACATTGTTGTAGTCCTCCTTGCCTTGTACAAGACAAAGCAGTATTTCCCGGATAACTACGGCACGGCAACAGCAAATCAATTTATTCTCTTCCTCGCACAGGATATTTATGGGTACCGGAATGTGAATGTACTTACACGTAGCATGGACATGCTGGTATTTGTGGCAACACTGTGGGCGAGAAGGCTCGGTGGAGCAGGACAGCGGCCTGCGGGTCGATGGACTCATACTTAATGCATGCACGTCGGACAGCGTGCAGCGTTGACGGAGCGCGTGGAGCAATCAGGGTGGACGCGATTAGCCCTGCTGCAGGTCGGACCAAGCCGGTCACAGGCACTGTGGCCCCTCCCGGCCGTGTGTCGTTCGGCCAGGCTGACAATACAAACTCACCACGACCGGGAAACTGCTGAAATATTTCCTTCCGGTCAATTTCCTGACACAGTCCGAATACCGCTTTGATGTATACAGGCTGTTACAGAATTGAATGTCAATATTTTATAGCGAATAATCCTCACTTCTAGAGGAACAAAAAATATACTACAAGAACTATGGTTCGAAAACAAACCGTTACTCTAGTAGAGGTTTCATAACTTACCGTGCATGGCAATCAGGCTTTGATAATGTAACTGCAGAATGCTACATTGCCCAATGACTACTGTCCAATTAAACACGACTCACCTTTTATTTAATTTCTAGTAACATACACAATGGCATTGTACAGAAACACGATCCATTCCGCACGTTATGCACTACATCATGTACTGTAAACTGTAGTTCGGAATTGGTGAACTTTCGGACCTGTGTCTATGCAAAGTTTTAAGTTCCTCTAGACGTGAGAAATGTTTCCCAAAAATATTGTCATGTCATTACGACACATTCTGTTTGTCAGAACAATGACCCCCGATCTCGGCGAGACTCGTTAGATTCCCTGCGGGGTCGATCCCACGATCGAGGCACTAAAAGCCTGGGAAACGTGGCATACGTTGTCGTCGACCGGTGGGTTTTCTTGGGGCACTCGAGTTTCCCTCGTACCTCACATTCTGTCACTTCTCCATTGTAGGGCCTCAGTTAATGTAATTCTTAAAGTTCGGCCGATACCAAAGAGCACCCACCAGTTCAGAAATCTGTCAAATTTTGTGAGCGATGCAATGGGGACACTTCACATCCAATTTTCCCTCCAAAAGAGTGCAGTGTCTAAATCACTACTAAAATGTCTGTAGACGAATAATGCGTAAGTGATTCTTACAGTGCTAAAATTTATATTGAGACATGGAACTGAATACACATCTCTGCATTTTTGCAACACCAAACAGCGATAGGAAAAAAAGTCAGCTATGAACCCCGTGCGTTGGAGGATAGAATTCAAGCGAATTATTTCTGTAAAGTATTGTTGTCGCTTGTTATTACTGTTCTTAAATTAAGACCGTGGTGTAGTTAGTAAACTAATAATGTAGTACTTAGCAAATGGAAACGGTTTAATTATGTAGGTTTCGAGTATTTGTACTTAGTTTCGTTGCACACAAACAATAAATAGTAATCTACCAAAAATTCTTCTATTCAGTTCATCATAACGGATTACGTGACATTATTGTTTTTAATTTATTTTTTGTGTTGAATATAAGGCATGTCACACGAAACATCCCTGAATTCAAAATGCAGTTAAAATTCGAAATAAAAACTCGCAGATTGTAAGGCAACTCAAAAAATGTTTTTGTTGTTGGTTTTTTTTTTTTTCACGATTCGTCTTGTTTTGTTTGAGGTGGTAAATAATTACCATAAATGACTTTACCTAGAAAGAGAGAGCGCAATGCGCGGTGTGGTATCAGGAAGCAAAATCCCCCAGTGCTGTCCAAATAAATTGCCGACGTGGATTTCAAAGGCATCCGCCAGACATTAAGATAAGTAAGGCTTGGTATGACAAGTTTCTAACCACTGGGAACGTAAACCGATAATTAGGTTCTGGCAGAAAACGCACACCTGATGAAATGGCAGAGGAGGTAAGTCAGTTCTTCGAGCATCACGAGAGCTAAACATCCCTTGTTGTACAGTTCATGTTCAAATTATGCATTAAATGTAAAAACTTGTGGCTTCACTATGCTGTTGCTATTGATATGTTGGACCGGACAGAGAAAAACCCCAACCGTCACACCAAGTCTTAATCGTTTAACGTCAGGTGGTTTCCTTTGAAATTCACGTCGGTAGTTTCTTAGGACAGCACTGGGTGATTATATTTCCGCATACCACGCCACGCATTGGACTCGCTCTCGCTCTCTAGGTGTAGTCATTTCTGGTAATTTTTAAGCAGATAAGTAAGCATGAGCAATCAATTGAAAAAATAAAAGAAAAATATTTTAATGGATTTAAATGATACCGCTAACCAAAAGTATCTATGTTAAATAGTTTATTTTGAAATCAATGAGGTTTCATATGGACACCATGTATGTATAATCCCGGTATTTAACTTTATGCCAACGATACGCTTAGAAGTATGAAACTGCACATCAAACGTAAATGCATTTAATTACTTATTATGAAAGTCTTACATTCTTTTCACCATTAAATAATGTTCAAAGTAGCAATGTTTCTATAGTTAAAACATTTCACAGAATATTACTATTGCTGGATCGCTTCATGTAGTGGAACCTTGGCCGAATATTTCATAAACTGCTGAATGTTTACTAAAATTCTAATTTTTGTTTTGTAATTTGTATTCTTCTATACTTTTGCTAATCTTCTATTTACCCGATTGTTTTGAATTACCATAATTTGGGATACTTGGCACTCCCCTGGGTAATATTACACCACCTGATTTATTTAATATCATTGAAAATTTAAAGATAGTCGTAAATAAAGAGTATTATATTTATTAATGTATTGAGTTGTAAATTCTTCATAAATTCAAGGCCATGATCCCCTGTTTATTATGTTTTCGTGATAAATTTTCAAACCTAATGGAGAGCAGATATCAAAACCTCTTTCGCGGTTTCGTTTAAAATTTTTTCTACCATGTTGGCTAATTTTTGGAGACACAAATTACTACGGTTAATTAATTGTATTTTTGATCAAATCGTATAGAAATATTTTCTTTAAAAGAAATAATTCGTACGGTAAAAACATTTTAAACCAAACTGCCAAAACAGTGTGATATCTGCTTTCGTTTAAGCTTAAAATATTTGTCGGGAAAACAGTTGCAACAGGGTAGCAAGACCTTAAGAGCCTGGAAATATTTGCTGCAAACAAAAATATGTGGCGCAAAGTTAACCTATAACAGTAAGTAACCCCACTTTACGGTAATGAAGTTATTTTATTAAACCAACAGTTACAAATGTTCTGATATATTCATTTTTACTTAGGGTTTCGTGGTTACTGTACGTCATTGGTTGGCAGCAGAGAAACACCCACAATTTCTTCAGAACCCATTAAGGATGCGGTCTAACTTTCATCACCATGTTTTTTTTTATATCTGTACCGAATATTTTTTTCTTGTTTTAGATACAAAATTTAAACAAATTTTCCTCTAATAATTTTTTTTTATTTCGGATAGTTTTTGCGTAGTAGCTCGTTAAAGCCAAAGTTTGCATGTTTCCGTTTTAAGGACTAAACCAACTGATATACCAAACTGAAAAATTTAACAGTGAGTAATGATGTTGTAGGCTACAAATCCAGCTATGTTTAAGCACAAAATTAAAAAAAATATATAGAATTATAGAATTGTTCTAATTTTATTTTAAGCTTTAGCATTTTTATTTAAATATAAATAAATATATATTTGTTTCTATGTACGTGACATTGTAGCCTGTGACGTCTTTATCCACTGTGAATTTTTTTCAGTTTGGTATGTCAGTTGGCTTTAGTGTAGTCCTTAAAACGGAAACATGCAAATTTTGACTTTAACAAGTCATTACGCGAAAACTATGAGAGATAAACAAATTTCATAAGAGCCAAATTTTGCCAGATTTTGTATCTAAAAAAAAGAAAAACAAATATTGTATCTGGTACAAATCAAAAATAAAAATATACTGAAGAAAATTGTGGCAGAGCGCGCCCTTGACAGCAGATGTTTCGCAGCTTATTGTTATACGTATCATATGTAGGTTTTCTCCCAGAACGCAGTAAACTAGAGTACTCAATTGAAATCACAACTGGAGCTACAGTATATTTGTGTATGTTTACATGACATGAATTTTTGGCGAAAGCTGGGACACTGCCGTTTGCGTGCGTGGTCACTAGGGAATAATATTTGAACAAAGAAATTTTCACCGTCTCATCATTTCAGTTTTATTTAAACATTTATTTGTTTAGTATAAATTCGTGATAATGTCACTCCCTTACCGCCTCGCTTTGTTGAATCTACGTTTTGCCGCCTAATAACCTTGTTTAATATTATTAACGTCTCGATGTCTCATAGTTTTATACTATAGTCGTTCTAGTCTGTAGTTTTATCATCTTGTCCCATAGTCCCGTTGTTTCAAAGTTTCGTCGTCATCTCATAACAAGCCAACTCGTCATTTCAAAATATTAAAGCCTCGTTCTCTCTTAATTGTCACAGATACACTGTCCCGTCGTCTCAAAAATACGTGCTATAATTTGGTATCCTCTACAAACCATATCAATTCTATTTATACCTACCAATGTAACCAAGAAAAATTGTTGCACTCTAATAACATAACCCAGCGAATAACTTCAGCCACATCTACCAACGTTACTCAAATAATTTCCGAACCTACAATTCACTGCAACTAAGCCATACCGACTAACTATATCGAACACATCACCTAAAAACACCGGCCATTCAAAATTTAATAACCCAGCTAGAGAATTCTATCAAAGCGTAATAAACAACCATTTTAATGCACTAATGCAGTTTTCAATAGCCAATTAATTATTGAACAAAACACATGGCTCTGACAATGAAACACCATGAGCTGACAGTAATAAGAAGCAAAGAAAACTGTGGTACGTAACAAACAACACAAAAGAGGAAGCTGTTGTAAACAAACATAAGCAAAGTGGATGCAGTGGATGATTAAAGTAAGATTATGCTGCCATATGCATCTGCAAAAGAGATAATACATAGGCTTACTCGCCAAAATTAACATTTAGACCAAAGGAAAATATATTTAAATGAGAAATAAATACTGTTAAATGTTTTTGAAATTTATTTTACTAATAAGATTCTTTACACATTAATTTAGTTTCTAATAAAATACATTCAATAAATTTAACATTAATGAAAACGCATAAGTTCGTAGTTATTCAAACAAATGTACTAATAAATAAATGTGAATATTGAAAGCCTATATACCTCCGGAAAAGATAAATTTAAACATAAATCTGACTATGCGTAGTAAATTTCATTCAAACAAAGTAATATAATTATATGGATAAGGATACATTCTGTAGACTAAGGAGTAGGTTAGATTTATTCAATGACGTGTTGAAGTTAATGAAACACAACGCTAGGTAGGATACGTCCGTTAAGCTTAACGAAATGTACATACATACATACATACACACACACACACACACACACACACACACACACATATATATATATATAAAGTTAGCAAAATTTTAATTAAGTATCAAGGAAAATAGAACACAGCATTAAAATAGATCACTGGTAAGTGCGAGAGAGATAAAATATTGTTATATAAGATGAACTAAATAATTCTGTTGCTCCCGATCTGCTTCCAAAAGCCTCGAAGCAGTCGAAGTCGGAAAGCGGCGATGTCTTCGAACAAAGTAAATCCCAAAGTCGGTAAGAATGACTTACGAATACCAGTGGGTCAAGTAAACACGCAAATTTATTTTCCAACACTAACCTTGATTTCTCAATAAGAACTCAAGAAGTGTACTTGGCATCACCAGACCTCCCAAATAGATCTTCCCTTTCGATACTGGAGTTAATTACGAACAATTTCAGTATGTTTCGGTATGTCAAATTACAATATTTTGTGACATTATTCTAAATAACAAAATATGTAACTTAATCCAGGCATTTCTTTACTACTCTTTACAAAGTATTATTTTACATTTTAGTAGCCTAGAGATTGGTAACGAAAGCTATTGCATTCGCGGTCATACTACATATACATACATTAATAAGAAAATCTAAGAGTAGTTAAATAAAATTTTTTACGCAAATCAGCTTTACATAAGGATAAAAATTAAAAAATTAGATTAGTTCGTTGCTTTTAGAAACAACGCTCAACACACTTTCGTGAAGACTTTAATATGGTTACCACAACTACGTACGTCTTCAATATTGTCTGGTATTCAGGAATGGGAAAATATTTTTATTAGAACCCGTATTACTATAAAATTATCATATTGTTATTACACACTCATATTATGTAAAGAGTCGAGTCTTTAGGATTTGTGACTTTGTTATTTTTAAGGCATTGTCATCTGAATAAAGTTAGCAAACTTATTTGAACAATAATTTACTACCACTATTATTTAGCCTTCTTTCCTCAATACGCGCGCCAATTACCCATAAAGGAAAAATCGGTTATAATGTTCTAGAAATATGAAGTACATTCTAAATCTGAATTAGTGAATATTCACTGATTCACGCCGACGGATGGAGCAGTTTCAACAATTTTAATCAGTGAAAACAGTCACTGTTTAATTAGTGAATATTCACTTATTTCCTTTAAGAGTGCCAACATCTCACATGTGAATCAGTGAATATTCACAGTTTTTTCCAGTTGTTTTCAAAGAACAATTTTCACTTATTTAATCAGTGAAAAATTACTGAAAAATCTGTAGACATTCACTAATTAACTTGTGGAATGTTGGCACTCTTTATCGGAATCAGTGAATAGTCACCGATTTCACAGTGGTTACTCACAGATCCAATTTGTTGAAACTGCTCCATTTATTGGCGTGAATCAGTGAATATTCACTATTTCAGATTTAAAGTCTAACCTATTTACTCCTGCCATTCTATCTCCTAACACGGTAGGCATACAGCAATAATGTCTAATAACGTCAAAGATTGGAAAACAAAGTGTGTAAATTAAATTTTGGTTGTGATCAGTCCAATACTTCTCGAAACATATAATTTATCAAAAATTATGAACTCATGATATTAAATAATCGAAATTATAGAATGTATATTATTAAACACAAGGCAAATTATCTAACTTGGTACTGTTTACCAGATTTTATGAAATTTATAATGAGTGAGAGATTTTGGTCAGCACTTAACATTGAGGTCGTATGCACTGTGGAGGTGTGACATGAGTGAGTAAGGTGCAGCGCGGGAGTGAAAGGGCAGGGGAAACTGGAGATCCCCGAGACAACCCACCGACCAATGGAATCGTCCGACACGATTCCCACATGCGGAAATCCGGAGACCGACTCCGCTGGGAATTGAACACGAATGGCCTTGGTGGGAGGCGTATGGTGATGACGTTTAGATTCCTCGTTTAATCAAAAACGTTCTAGGAACACCAAGTAAAAAATCGATTATAATATGAGCAATATACAAGCCGCTGTACCAAGTAATACAAGTGTATTGAGATTATGAATTTCATGGATCTGGTTTCTTTAGACAACTCACGTGATCAAGAAAAATACTCAAATGAACATCATTTCGATAATATGAATAAGAAAAGCCAGGTCACTGTACTGTGCATTGTTCTATACATGTACTGAGATAAAAAAAAACTGAATACGTATGCTCCTGATTTATCATTTCGTTGTAAAAGGTTAAATGGTCCAAATAGTAAAATAAGGACTTGGCATAAATAGGATACGTGAGTGTCATGTCCACTTATTAAGTACTAGATACGTACAGAGTTTGATTAAATTGTAAGAAATAGTTCCGCGTATATCTCGTATGATCTAAAAACTTTCAGACAGGCACACACCATTTCAAACATTTAAAAACTGCATGAACAAACAGGTAAAATTCAACTCAAATTACTAAGTACTACATATGCACTGAGATTTACGGAGTCGTGCAGATTGGTTCTTAAAGGATAGCTCGGGTGTTAAATAAATGTTCAAACTGCCACCATTGTAAAAATACGAACACTGTAATAACAAAATAGATCAATGTCAAGTCATCTTAATAAGGAGTATAAGTGTACAAAGTTTCAGGAAATTCTTTAAAAAATAAATTAATAAATGAGTAAAATAATCAAATAAAAAAATATCTTAGGTTCTAAACATTTTCTAATAGATAGCTGTAATTTTACACATATGCACTGGGGAATGAGCTAAATACAGAAAAATATGAATTTTTACCGGTAACTACGTGTAGATCGAGTTTGAATAAATTCTGAAAAATTAATTCTCAGATATTTAGTGTGATAAGAAAATTTATTAAGTGGCCGCTGTTGTCAAAATACGAACATATCATGAACAAACTACTCTGTCATCCACTCACCTTATCAAGTTATATGTGTGTACAAAATTTAATGAAAATATTATACATTGTTCCTAGTATATCTCGCGAGTTTTATAGATGGTAAAGTTATGTTCAAGGTAAAATATGAAGATGGAATTAACAACAGACCACGAATTCAGTTTACCGTACGAACTAACTTAAGTGTACCGAGATTGTTGGCATTCTATTAAATGGTCCCTTACATATATAATGGGACAGAAAATATATAAATTGACCGTTATTTAGGATATATATATATATATATATATATATATATATATACTAGCAGTCCCCCGCGGCTTTGCTCGCGAGTATTATTCGTAACTGGTAATATTTACTTTAATTGAAAAACCTCTTTGTACACAAGATTGGTACTTCAGTCATCAAGTGTTAGAATGTCCAAGCGGATAGTTGAACTAATTCTGCAGAAGGATAAGTAGTTATAGCTGTCCACACGAAAAGCAGTCTTAAGTTTGTCCCTGCCACTAACAGCGACTTCGCCTGGGCCTTATTTATAAAACTGCCAATTTGACGTTCTATGGTAGTTACAGACATCTAAGGTAAGAGGTTAATCGAATGAGAAACATCTGTTTGCCCTGTGCACAACCATTGATGACGGTGCCCTCAATTATATATTGTCAAAATATTCACTTTAACTTTATTGACATTACAAAGTTTCAGAGAGTTAAGGTTTCGCGGAAACGTATTCGGTGCCCCAAACCTGAGATTAGTGAGATGATATATCGTCGGTTTACTGCCGAAAGTGACAAAGTCAAAATGAGATAAAATTATAAAAATGCTAGGAATATGTATATGTTGTTCACGAACAATTGCCCAAGTTTAAAGTCAATTCGTCGTTTCGTACTGTTGTGTCACAGTATAGTAACATACCACATTTTTGTTAATATCTACAATTTATTACTGTTTTTAAACGAAATAGCATTTATGACTTAATCACTTTTGGCAGTATACCGACGATATGTCAGCTGATATTGTAGAGGAACCTAAGTGGAAAGCGAACTGCAATTTTACCCCTTTTAAAGACTAC